>OW964827.1:24409890-24687270 GCA_943142095.1 Ophonus ardosiacus | reverse complement strand
AAACACTCTAAAAATTAGTTTTTCGTATAGAAAACGCATTCTGAAGCATTTTGGAGACACATTTAGGAAAGAAAAAAAAATGACAAATTTCATCGTATTGCAGTGTAACATACTCTCAAAATAAGTATATCGGCTAGAAAGCACATTTTAATGCGATTTGGAGACATTTTATGAAAAACAATTTTTTCATCAGATTTCAACGATTCTAAGTACAACAATTGGGACGCAGTTTTTTCCTAATAATTTGATGGAATATGATTGTTTAAGGCAAAATATGATAGATTACACTATATGTTAGTGAATACAAGCTTTTGAAGCGCTTTCGTGGTGCCCTTACGTGTGTAGTTGAAGTACCGACTTGTAGTATTGAAATCACTGCAAAACACTCTAAAAACTCGTTTTTCGTATAGAAAACGCATTCTGAAGCATTTTAGAGACAAATTTAGGAAAGAATAAATATACCTATCAAATATCATCGTATTGCAGTTTAAAATACTACTAAAAAACGTATATCGCCTAGAAAGCACATTTTGAAGCAATTTGGAGACATTTTATGAGAAACTATTTTTTCTTCAGATTCCAACGATTTTAAGTTCAACTTTTGGGACGCAGTTTTTTCCTAATAATTTGATGGAATATAATTGTTTATGACAAAATATGATAGATTAAACTATATTTTAGTGAATACGAGCTTTTGCAGGGCTTTCGCGGTGCCTTTACCTATGCAGTTGAAGTACCGTCTTGTAGTATTGAAATCACTGCAAAACACTCTAAAAACTCGTTTTTCGTATAGAAAACGCATTCTGAAGCATTTTAGAGACACATTTAGGAAAGAAAAAATATACCTATCAAATATCATCGTATTGCAGTTTAAAATACTACTAAAAAACGTATATCTCCTAGAAAGCACATTTTAATACGATTTGGAGACATTTTATGAAAAACAATTTTTTCAACAGATTTCAACGATTCTAAGAATAACAATTGAGACGCCGTTTTTTCCTAATAATTTGATGGAATATGAATGTTTATGGCAAAATATGATAGATTACACTATATTTTACTGAATACAAGCTTTTGAAGCGCTTTCGTGGTGCCCTTACCTCTGTAGTTGAAGTACCGTCTTGTAGTATTGAAATCACTGCAAAACACTCTAAAAACACGTATTTCGTAAAGAAAACGCATCCTGAAGCATTTGTAAACAAGTTTAGGAAAGAAAAAAAAGTATCAATTTTTATCGTATTGCAGTGTAAAATACTCTCAAAATACGTATATCGCCTAGAAAGTACTTTTTACTACGATTTGGAGACATATAATGAAAAACAATTTTTTCATCAGATTTCAACGATTCTAAATACAACAATTGGGACGGAGTTTTTTCCTAATAATTTGATGGAATATGATTGTTTATTGCAAAATATGATAGATTACACTATATTTTAGTGAATACAAGCTTTTGAAGGGCTTTCGTGGTGCCCTTAACTATGCAGTTGAATTACCGTATTGTAGTATTGAAATCACTGCAAAGCACTAAAAACACGTTTATAAAAAACGCATTCTGACGCATTTTAGAGACAAATTTAGGAAGGAAAAAGAATATCAATTTTCATCGTATTGCAGTGTAAAATACTCTCAAAATACGTATATCGCCTAGAAAGCACATTTTGAAGCAATTTGGAGACATTTTATGAGAAACTATTTTTTCTTCAGATTCCAACGATTTTAAGTTCAACTTTTGGGACGCAGTTTTTTCCTAATAATTTGATGGAATATAATTGTTTATGACAAAATATGATAGATTAAACTATATTTTAGTGAATACGAGCTTTTGAAGCGCTTTCGTGGTGCCCTTACGTGTGTAGTTGAAGTACCGACTTGTAGTATTGAAATCACTGCAAAACACTCTAAAAACTCGTTTTTCGTATAGAAAACGCATTCTGAAGCATTTTGGAGACACATATAGGAAAAAAAAAAATAACAAATATCATCGTATTGCAGTGTAAAATACTATTAAAATACGTATATCTCCTAGAAAGCACATTTTAATACGATTTGGAGACATTTTATGAAAAACAATTTTTTCATCAGATTTCAACGATTCTAAGTACAACAATTGGAACGCAGTTTTTTCCTAATAATTTGATGGAATATAAATTGTTTATGGCAAAATATGATAGATTACACTACATTTTAGTGAATACGAGTACAAGCTTTTAAAGGGCTCTCATGGTGCCCTTACCTATGTAGTTGAAGTACCGTCCTGTAGTATTGAAATCACTGAAAAACACTCTAAAAACACGTATTTCGTAAAGAAAACGCATTCTGAAGCATTTGTAAACAAATTTAGGAGAGAAAAAAAAGTATCAATTTTCATCGTATTGTAGTGTAAAATACTTTCAAAATACGTATATCGCCTAGAAAGCACATTTTAATGCGATTTGGAGACATTTTATGAAAAACAATTTTTTCAACAGGTTTCAACGATTCTAAGTACAACAATTGAGACGCAGTTTTTTCCTAATAATTTGATGGAATATGAATGTTTTTGGCAAAATATGATAGATTACACTATATTTTATTAAATACAAGCTTTTGAAGGGCTTTCGTTGTGCCCTTACCTATGTGGTTGAAGTACCGTCTTGTAGTATTGAAATCACTGCAAAACACTCTAAAAATTTGTTTTTCGTATAGAAAACGCATTCTGAAGCATTTTGGAGACACATATAGGAAAGAAAAAAAAAATAACAAATATCATCGTATTGCAGTGTAAAATACTCTCAAAATACGTATATCGCCTAGAAAGAACATTTTAATGCGAGTTGGAGACATTTTATGAAAAACAATTTTTTCATCAGATTTCAACGATTCTAAGTACAACAATTGAGACGCAGTTTTTTCCTAATAATTTGATGGAATATGAATGTTTATGGCAAAATATGATAGATTACACTATATTTTAGTGAATACAAGCTTTTGCAGCGCTATCGTGGTGCCCTTACCTATGTAGTTGAAGTACCGTCTTGTAGTATTGAAATCACTGCAAAACACTCTAAAAACACGTATTTCGTAAAGAAAATGCATTCTGAAGCATTTGTAAACAAATTTAGGAGAGAAAAAAAAGTATCAATTTTCATCGTATTGCAGTGTAAAATACTCTCAAAATACGTATATCGCCTAGAAAGCACATTTTAATGCGATTTGGAGACATTTATTGAAAAACAATTTTTTCATCAGATTTCAACGATTTTAAGTACAACTTTTGGGACGCAGTTTTTTCCTTAAAATAAATAAATAAAATAAATATATCATCACGGCATATTACCCATTTCTGGGTGTGCCAGTATCTACAACACAAGTAGACATCGGTAATGATGACGATATATTTAAAATTTGATGGAATATGATTGTTTATAGCAAAATATAATAAATTACGCTAAATTTTAGTGAATACAAGCTTTTGAAGGGCTTTCGTGATGCCCTTACCTATGCAGTTGTAGTACCGGCTTGTAGTAATGAAATCACTGCAAAACACTCTAAAAATTTATTTTTCGTATAGAAAACGCCTTCTGAAGCATTTTGGAGACACATTTAGGGAAAAAAAAATAACAAATTTCATTGTATTGCAGTGTAAAATACTCTCAAAATACGTATATCACCTAGAAAGCACATTTTAATGCGATTTGGAGACATTTAATGAAAAACAATTTTTTCATCAGATTTCTACGATTCTAAATACAACAATTGGGACGGAGTTTTTTCCTAATAATTTAATGGAATATGTTTGTTTATGGCAAAATATGATAGATTACACTATATTTAGTAAATACGAGTACAAGCTTTTAAAGGGCTCTAATGGTGCCCTTACCTATGTAGTTGAAGTACCGTCCTGTAGTATTGAAATCACCAAAAAACACTCTAAAAACACGTTTTTCGTATAGAAAAGAAAAGAAGTATTTTGTGGACAAATTTAGGAAAGAAAAAAAATACCAATTTTCATCGTATTGCAGTGTAAAGTACTCTTAAAATACACATATCGTCTGGAAAGCACATTTTGAAGCGATTTGGAGACGTTTTATGAGAAACAATTTTTTCATCAGTTTTCAACGATTCTAAGTACAACTTTTGGGACGCAGTTTTTTCCTTAAAATAAATAAATAAAATAAATATATCATCACGGCATATTACCCATTTCTGGGTGTGCCAGTATCTACAACACATGTAGACATCGGTAATGATGACGATATATTTAAAATTTGATGGAATATGATTGTTTATGGCAAAATATAATAAATTACGCTACATTTTAGTGAATACAAGCTTTTGAAGGGCTTTCGTGATGCCCTTACCTATGCAGTTGTAGTACCGGCTTGTAGTAATGAAATTACTGCAAAACACTCTAAAAACTCGTTTTTCATATAGAAAACGCATTCTGAAGCATTTTGGAGACACATTTAGGAAAAAAAAAATAACAAATTTCATTGTATTGCAGTGTAAAATACTCTCAAAATACGTATATCACCTAGAAAGCACATTTTAATGCGATTTGGAGACATTTAATGAAAAACAATTTTTTCATCAGATTTCTACGATTCTAAATACAACAATTGGGACGGAGTTTTTTCCTAACAATTTAATGGAATATGTTTGTTTATGGCAAAATATGATAGATTACACTATATTTAGTAAATACGAGTACAAGCTTTTAAAGGGCTCTAATGGTGCCCTTACCTATGTAGTTGAAGTACCGTCCTGTAGTATTGAAATCACCGAAAAACACTCTAAAAACACGTTTTTCGTATAGAAAACGCATTCTGAAGTATTTTGTGGACAAATTTAGGAAAGAAAAAAAATACCAATTTTCATCGTATTGCAGTGTAAAGTACTCTTAAAATACATATATCGTCTGGAAAGCACATTTTGAAGCGATTTGGAGACGTTTTATGAGAAACAATTTTTTCATCATTTTTCAACGATTCTAAGTACAACTTTTGGGACGCAGTTTTATCCTAATAATTTGATGAAATAAGATTGTTTATGGCCAAATATGATAGATTACACAACATTTTAGTGAATGCAAGCTTTTGAAGGGCTTTCCTGGTGCCTTTACTTATGCAGTTGAAGTCTTCAAATTTCATTGTATTGCAGTGTAAAATACTCTCAAAATACGTATATCGCCTAGAAAGCACATTTTAATACGATTTGGAGACATTTTATGAAAAACAATTTTTTCATCAGATTTCAACGATTCTAAGTACAACAATTGGAACGCAGTTTTTTCCTAATAATTTGATGGAATATAAATTGTTTATGGCAAAATATGATAGATTACACTATATTTTAGTGAATACAAGCTTTTGAAGCGCTTTCTCTTGGTGCCCTTACCTATGTATTCTAAGTATAACTTATGGGACGCAGTTTTTTCCTAATAATTTGATGGAATATGATTGTTTATGGCAATATTATTATAGATTACTTTATATAATAGTGAACACAAGCTTTTGAAGGGCTTTCGTGGTTCCCTTACCTATGTAGTTGAAGTACCGTCTAGTAGTATTAAAATCACAGCAAAACACTCTAAAAATTAGTTTTTCGTATAGAAAACGCATTCTGAAGCATTTTGGAGACACATTTAGGAAAGAAAAAAAATGACAAATTTCATCGTATTGCAGTGTAAAATACTCTCAAAATAAGTATATCGGCTAGAAAGCACATTTTGAAGCAATTTGGAGACATTTTATGAGAAACTATTTTTTCTTCAGATTCCAACGATTTTAAGTTCAACTTTTGGGACGCAGTTTTTTCCTAATAATTTGATGGAATATGATTGTTTAAGGCAAAATATGATAGATTACACTATATGTTAGTGAATACAAGCTTTTGAAGCGCTTTCGTGGTGCCCTTACGTGTGTAGTTGAAGTACCGACTTGTAGTATTGAAATCACTGCAAAACACTCTAAAAACTCGTTTTTCGTATAGAAAACGCATTCTGAAGCATTTTAGAGACACATTTAGGAAAGAAAAAATATACCTATCAAATATCATCGTATTGCAGTTTAAAATACTACTAAAAAACGTATATCTCCTAGAAAGCACATTTTAATAAGTACAACTTTTGGGACGCAGTTTTTTCCTAATTATTTAATGGAATATGATTTTTTATGACAAAATTTGATAGATTACACTATATTTTAGTGAATACGAGCTTTTGAAGCGCTTTCTCGTGGCGCCCTTACCTATGTATTCTAAGTAAAACTTTTGATACGCTGTTTTTTTATAATAATTTGATATAAAATGATTGTTTATGGCAAAATATTATAGATTACTTTATATAATATTGAATACAAGCTTTTGAAGAGATTTCCTGGTGCCTTTACTTATGCAGTTGAAGTACAGTCTTGTAGTATTAAAATTACTGCAAAACACTCTAAAAACTCGTTTTTCGTATAGAAAACGCATTCTGAAGCATTTTAAAGACACATTTAGGAAAAAAAAATAACAAATTTCATCGTATTGGTGTAAAATACTCTCAAAATACGTATATCGCCTAGAAAGCACATTTTAATGCGATTTGGAAACATTTAATGAAAAACAATTTTTTCGTCAGATTTCTACGATTCTAAATACAACAATTGGGACGGAGTTTTTTCCTAATAATTTGATAGAATATGATTGTTTATGGCAAAATATGATAGATTACACTACATTTTAGTGAATACGAGTACAAGCTTTTAAAGGGCTCTCATGGTGCCCTTACCTATGTAGTTGAAGTACCGTCCTGTAGTATTGAAATCACTGAAAAACACTCTAAAAACACGTATTTCGTAAAGAAAACGCATTCTGAAGCATTTGTAAACAAATTTAGGAGAGAAAAAAAAGTATCAATTTTCATCGTATTGTAGTGTAAAATACTTTCAAAATACGTATATCGCCTAGAAAGCACATTTTAATGCGATTTGGAGACATTTTATGAAAAACAATTTTTTCAACAGGTTTCAACGATTTTAAGTACAACAATTGAGACGCAGTTTTTTCCTAATAATTTGATGGAATATGAATGTTTTTGGCAAAATATGATAGATTACACTATAATTTATTAAATACAAGCTTTTGAAGGGCTTTCGTTGTGCCCTTACCTATGTGGTTGAAGTACCGTCTTGTAGTATTGAAATCACTGCAAAACACTCTAAAAATTTGTTTTTCGTATAGAAAACGCATTCTGAAGCATTTTGGAGACACATATAGGAAAGAAAAAAAAATAACAAATATCATCGTATTGCAGTGTAAAATACTCTGAAAATACGTATATCGCCTAGAAAGAACATTTTAATGCGAGTTGGAGACATTTTATGAAAAACAATTTTTTCATCAGATTTCAACGATTCTAAGTACAACAATTGAGACGCAGTTTTTTCCTAATAATTTGATGGAATATGAATGTTTATGGCAAAATATGATAGATTACACTATATTTTAGTGAATACAAGCTTTTGCAGCGCTATCGTGGTGCCCTTACCTATGTAGTTGAAGTACCGTCTTGTAGTATTGAAATCACTGCAAAACACTCTAAAAACACGTATTTCGTAAAGAAAACGCATTCTGAAGCATTTGTAAACAGATTTAGGAGAAAAAAAAAAAGTATCAATTTTCATCGTATTGTAGTGTAAAATACTCTCAAAATACGTATATCGCCTAGAAAGCACATTTTAATTCGATTTGGAGACATTTATTGAAAAACAATTTTTTCATCAGATTTCAACGATTTTAAGTACAACTTTTGGGACGCAGTTTTTTCCTTAAAATAAATAAATAAAATAAATATATCATCACGGCATATTACCCATTTCTGGGTGTGCCAGTATCTACAACACATGTAGACATCGGTAATGATGACGATATATTTAAAATTTGATGGAATATGATTGTTTATGGCAAAATATAATAAATTACGCTACATTTTAGTGAATACAAGCTTTTGAAGGGCTTTCGTGATGCCCTTACCTATGCAGTTGTAGTACCGGCTTGTAGTAATGAAATTACTGCAAAACACTCTAAAAACTCGTTTTTCATATAGAAAACGCATTCTGAAGCATTTTGGAGACACATTTAGGGAAAAAAAAAATAACAAATTTCATTGTATTGCAGTGTAAAATACTCTCAAAATACGTATATCACCTAGAAAGCACATTTTAATGCGATTTGGAGACATTTAATGAAAAACAATTTTTTCATCAGATTTCTACGATTCTAAATACAACAATTGGGACGGAGTTTTTTCCTAATAATTTAATGGAATATGTTTGTTTATGGCAAAATATGATAGATTACACTATATTTAGTTAATACGAGTACAAGCTTTTAAAGGGCTCTAATGGTGCCCTTACCTATGTAGTTGAAGTACCGTCCTGTAGTATTGAAATCACCAAAAAACACTCTAAAAACACGTTTTTCGTATAGAAAACGCATTCTGAAGTATTTTGTGGACAAATTTAGGAAAGAAAAAAAATACCAATTTTCATCGTATTGCAGTGTAAAGTACTCTTAAAATACATATATCGTCTGGAAAGCACATTTTGAAGCGATTTGGAGACGTTTTATGAGAAACAATTTTTTTATCAGTTTTCAACGATTCTAAGTACAACTTTTGGGACGCAGTTTTATCCTAATAATTTGATGAAATAAGATTGTTTATGGCCAAATATAATAGATTACACAACATTTTAGTGAATGCAAGCTTTTGAAGGGCTTTCCTGGTGCCTTTACTTATGCAGTTGAAGTACAGTCTTGTAGTATTAAAATTACTGCAAAACACTCTAAAAACTCGTTTTTCATATAGAAAACGCATTCTGAAGCATTTTGGAGACACATTTAGGAAAGAAAAAAAATATCAAATTTCATCGTATTGCAGTGTAAAATACTCTCAAAATACGTATATCGCCTAGAAAGCACATTTTAATGCGATTTGGAGACATTTAATGAAAAACAATTTTTTCATCAGATTTCAACGATTCTAAATACAACTTTTGGGACGCAGTTTTTTCCTAATTATTTGATGGAATTTGATTGTTTATGGCAAAATATGGTAGATTACACTATATTTTAGTGAATACAAGCTTTTGAAGGGCTTTCGTTGTGCCCTTACCTATGTGGTTGAAGTACCGTCTTGTAGTATTGAAATCACTGCAAAACACTCTAAAAATTTGTTTTTCGTATAGAAAACGCATTCTGAAGCATTTTGGAGACACATATAGGAAAGAAAAAAAAATAACAAATATCATCGTATTGCAGTGTAAAATACTATTAAAATACGTATATCTCCTAGAAAGCACATTTTAATACGATTTGGAGACATTTTATGAAAAATAATTTTTTCATCAGATTTCAACGATTCTAAGTACAACAATTGGAACGCAGTTTTTTTCTAATAATTTGATGGAATATAAATTGTTTATGGCAAAATATGATAGATTACACTATATTTTAGTGAATACAAGCTTTTGAAGCGGTTTCTCGTGGTGCCCTTACCTATGTATTCTAAGTATAACTTTTGGGACGCAGTTTTTTCCTAATAATTTGATGGAATTTGATTGTTTATGGCAAAATATGATAGATTACACTATATTTTAGTGAATACAAGCTTTCGAAGGGCTTTCGTTGTGCCTTTACCTATGTGGTTGAAGTACCGTCTTGTAGTATCTATTGAAATCACTGCAAAACACTCTAAAAATTTGTTGTTTGTATAGAAAACGCAATCTGAAGCATTTTGGAGACACATATAGGAAAGAAAAAAAATAACAAATATCATCGTATTGCAGTGTAAAATACTATCAAAATACGTATATCGCCTAGAAAGAACATTTTAATGCGAGTTGCAGTGTAAAGTACTCTTAAAATACATATATCGTCTGGAAAGCACATTTTGAAGCGATTTGTAGACGTTTTATGAGAAACAATTTTTTCATCAGTTTTCAACGATTCTAAGTACAACTTTTGGGACGCAGTTTTATCCTAATAATTTGATGAAATAAGATTGTTTATGGCCAAATATGATAGATTACACAACATTTTAGTGAATGCAAGCCTTTGAAGGGCTTTCCTGGTGCCTTTACTTATGCAGTTGAAGTACAGTCTTGTAGTATTAAAATTACTGCAAAACACTCTAAAAACTCGTTTTTCATATAGAAAACGCATTCTGAAGCATTTTGGAGACACATTTAGGAAAGAAAAAAAATATCAAATTTCATCGTATTGCAGTGTAAAATACTCTCAAAATACGTATATCGCCTAGAAAGCACATTTTAATGCGATTTGGAGACATTTAATGAAAAACAATTTTTTCATCAGATTTCAACGATTCTAAGTACAACTTTTGGGACGCAGTTTTTTCCTAATTATTTGATGGAATTTGATTGTTTATGGCAAAATATGGTAGATTACACTATATTTTAGTGAATACAAGCTTTTGAAGGGCTTTCGTTGTGCCCTTACCTATGTAGTTGTAGTACCGTCTTGTAGTATTGAAATCACTGCAAAATACTCTAAAAACTCGTTTTTCGTATAGAAAACGCATTCTGAAGCATTTTAGAGACACATTTAGGAAAGAAAAAAAATATAACAATTTTTATCGTATTGCAGTGTAAAATACTCTCAAAATATATATATCGCCTGGAAAGCACATTTTGAAGCGATTTGGAGACATTTAATGAAAAACAATTTTTCCATCAGATTTCTACGATTCTAAATACAACAATTGGGACGGAGTTTTTTCCTAATAATTTGATGGAATATGATTGCTTATTGCAAAATATGATAGATTACACTATATTTTAGTGAATACAAGCTTTTGAAGGGCTTTCGTAGTGCCCTTAACTATGCAGTTGAATTACCGTCTTGTAGTATTGAAATCACTGCAAAGCACTAAAAACACGTTTATAAAAAACGCATTCTGAAGCATTTTAGAGACAAATTTAGGAAGGAAAAAGAATATCAATTTTCATCGTATTGCAGTGTAAAATACTCTCAAAATACGTATATCGCCTAGAAAGCACATTTTGAAGTAATTTGGAGACATTTTATGAGAAACTATTTTTTCTTCAGATTCCAACGATTTTAAGTTCAACTTTTGGGACGCAGTTTTTTCCTAATAATTTGATGGAATATAATTGTTTATGACAAAATATGATAGATTAAACTATATTTTAGTGCATACGAGCTTTTGAAGGGCTTTCGCGGTGCCTTTACCTATGCAGTTGAAGTACCGTCTTGTAGTATTGAAATCACTGCAAAACACTCTAAAAACTCGTTTTTCGTATAGAAAACGCATTCTGAAGCATTTTAGAGACACATTTAGGAAAGAAAAAATATACCTATCAAATATCATCGTATTGCAGTTTAAAATACTACTAAAAATCGTATATCTCCTAGAAAGCACATTTTAATACGATTTGGAGACATTTTATGAAATACAATTATTTCATCAGATTTCAACGATTCTAAGTACAACAATTGGAACGCAATTTTTTCCTAATTATTTGATGGAATATGATTTTTTATGACAAAATATGATAGATTACACTATATTTTAGTGAATACAAGCTTTAGAAGCGCTTTCTCGTGGTGCCCTTACCTATGTATTCTAAGTAAAACTTTTGGTACGCTGTTTTTTTATAATAATTTGATATAAAATGATTGTTTATGGCAAAATATTATAGATTACTTTATATAATATTGAATACAAGCTTTTGAAGGGATTTCCTGGTGCCTTTACTTATGCAGTTGAAGTACAGTCTTGTAGTATTAAAATTACTGCAAAACACTCTAAAAACTCGTTTTTCGTATAGAAAACGCATTCTGAAGCATTTTAAAGACACATTTAGGAAAAAAAAATAACAAATTTCATCGTATTGGTGTAAAATACTCTCAAAATACGTATATCGCCTAGAAAGCACATTTTAATGCGATTTGGAGACATTTAATGAAAAACAATTTTTTCGTCAGATTTCTACGATTCTAAATACAACAATTGGGACGGAGTTTTTTCCTAATAATTTGATAGAATATAATTGTTTATGGCAAAATATGATAGATTACACTACATTTTAGTGAATACGAGTACAAGCTTTTAAAGGGCTCTCATGGTGCCCTTACCTATGTAGTTGAAGTACCGTCCTGTAGTATTGAAATCACTGCAAAACACTCTAAAAACACGTTTTTCGTATAGAAAACGCATTCTGAAGCATTTTGTGGACAAATTTAGGAAAGAAAAAAAATACCAATTTTCATCGTCTTGCAGTGTAAAATACTCTCAAAATACGTATATCGCCTAGAAAACACATTTTAATGCGATTTGGAGACATTTATTGAAAAACAATTTTTTCATCAGATTTCAACGATTTTAAGTACAACTTTTGGGACGCAGTTTTTTCCTTAAAATAAATAAATAAAATAAATATATCATCACGGCATATTACCCATTTCTGGGTGTGCCAGTATCTACAACACATGTACGAGTAGACATCGGTAATGATGACGATATATTTAAAATTTGATGGAATATGATTGTTTATGGCAAAATATAATAGATTACGCTACATTTTAGTGAATACAAGCTTTTGAAGGGCTTTCGTGATGCCCTTACCAATGCAGTTGTAGTACCGGCTTGTAGTTATGAAATCACTGCAAAACACTCTAAAAATTAATTTTTCGTATAGAAAACGCATTCTGAAGCATTTTGGAGACACATTTAGGGAAAAAAAATAACAAATTTCATTGTATTGCAGTGTAAAATACTCTCAAAATACGTATATCACCTAGAAAGCACATTTTAATGCGATTTGGAGACATTTAATGAAAAACAATATTTTCATCAGATTTCAACGATTCTAAATACAACTTTTGGGACGCAGTTTTTTCTAAATAATTTAATGGAATATGATTGTTTATGGCAAAATATAATAGATTACACTACATTTTAGTGAATACGAGTACAAGCTTTTAAAGGGCTCTCATGGTGCCCTTACCTATGTAGTTGAAGTACCGTCCTGTAGTATTGAAATCACTGCAAAACACTCTAAAAACACGTTTTTCATATAGAAAACGCATTCTGAAGCATTTTGGAGACACATTTAGGAAAGAAAAAAAATATCAAATTTCATCGTATTGCAGTGTAAAATACTCTCAAAATACGTATATCGCCTAGAAAGCACATTTTAATGCGATTTGGAGACATTTAATGAAAAACAATTTTTTCATCAGATTTCAACGATTCTAAGTACAACTTTTGGGACGCAGTTTTTTCCTAAATATTTGATGGAATTTGATTGTTTATGGCAAAATATGGTAGATTACACTATTTTTTATTGAATACAAGCTTTTGAAAGGCTTTCGTTGTGCCCTTACCTATGTGGTTGAAGTACCGTCTTGTAGTATTGAAATCACTGCAAAACACTCAAAAAATTTGTTTTTCGTATAGAAAACGCATTCTGAAGCATTTTGGAGACACATATAGGAAAGAAAAAAAAATAACAAATATCATCGTATTGCAGTGTAAAATACTATTAAAATACGTATATCTCCTAGAAAGCACATTTTAATACGATTTGGAGACATTTTATGAAAAACTATTTTTTCATCAGATTTCAACGATTTTAAGTACAACAATTGGAACGCAGTTAATTCCTAATAATTTGATGGAATATAAATTGTTTATGGCAAAATATGATAGATTACACTATATTTTAGTGAATACAAGCTTTTGAAGCGCTTTCTCGTGGTGCCCTTACCTATGTATTCTAAGTATAACTTTTGGGACGCAGTTTTTTCCTAATAATTTGATGGAATATGATTGTTTATGGCAATATTTTTATAGATTACTTTATATAATAGTGAATACAAGCTTTTGAAGGGCTTTCGTGGTTCCCTTACCTATGTAGCTGAATTACCGTCTAGTAGTATTAAAATCACAGCAAAACACTCTAAAAATTAGTTTTTCGTATAGAAAACGCATTCTGAAGCATTTTGGAGACACATTTAGGAAAGAAAAAAAATGACAAATTTCATCGTATTGCAGTGTAAAATACTCTCAAAATAAGTATATCGGCTAGAAAGCACATTTTAATGCGGTTTGGAGACATTTTATGAAAAAAAAAATTTTCATCAGATTTCAACGATTCTAAGTACAACAATTGGGACGCAGTTTATTCCTAATAATTTGTTGGAATATGATTGTTTAAGGCAAAATATGATAGATTACAAGCTTTTGAAGCGCTTTCGTGGTGCCCTTACGTGTGTAGTTGAAGTACCGTCTTGTAGTATTGAAATCACTTCTAAACACTCTAAAAACACGTTTTTCGTATAGAAAACGCATTCTGAAGCATTTTGTAAACAAATTTAGGAAAGAAAAAAAATATCAATTTTTATCGTATTGCAGTGTAAAATACTCTCAAATACGTATATCGCCTAGAAATCACATTTTGAAGCGATTTGGAGACATTTTATGAGAAATAATTTTTTCTTCAGATTCTAACGATTTTAAGTACAACTTTTGGGACGCAGTTTTTTCCTAATAATTTGATGGAATATGATTCTTTATGGCAAAATATGATAGATTACACTATATTTTAGTTAATACGAGCTTTTGAAGGGCTTTCGTGGTGCCTTTACCTTTGCAGTTGAAGTACAGTCTAGTAGTATTGAAATCATTGCAAAACACTCTAAAAACTCGTTTTTCGTATAGATAACGCATTCTGAAGCATTTTAGAGACACATTTAGGAAAGAAAAAATATATCAAATATCATCGTATTGCAGTGTAAAATACTTTCAAAATACGTATATCGCCTGGAAAGCACATTTGGAGACATTTTATGAAAAACAATTTTTTCATCATGTCCTGGTCTTAGAAAGTACTTTTGTTACAAAAGAAACTTTTATTATGAAACAAAATGCACCTCTGTCTAGTTGTTCTACATTACATTATAAGTCATGAATAATATTATTCAGTGGAATATAAGGGGATGCGTCTTTCATTATTGCGACTTGAAGATGCTACTATCAGAATTTAATCCGATATGTACGTGTCTTCAGGAAACGCACTTTACACCGGGCCAGGCTTACTCGTTGAAAAATTACAGTATAGTTAGGTTCGATTCTCCGCCCCATATCCGGGTTAATAAAGGTGTAGCCGTCATCATAAGACAAGATGCGAGTTTTAAGCAGGTAAATCTCATCACTAACCTTCAGGCCGTTGCTGTTCGAATGTCAGCTCCATTTAATGTTACTATCTGTAACATATACTTACCCGACGGCAACTGGGATTTGGCTGACATTCAAGGCATTATTCAGCAACTTCCTACTCCCTTTGTTCTTCTGGGAGACTTCAATGCCCACCATTTCATGTGGGGATCTGGACATATTGGTTCGAGGGGAAGGATTGTGGAGAACCTGCTTGATGATCCAAATCTTGTTCTTGTAAATGATGGTTCGCCTACATATTTTAATGCACGTTCAGGAACTTTCTCTTGTATCGACCTAACTATACTGTCTTCGTCATTATCCACTCCTTTCTCTTGGCGGGCGCTTGATGATTTGCATGGGAGTAATCACTTTCCTATATTGATTACTACGGACAATCCCATGTATGAACAAGTGTTTGCGCCAAGTTGGTTTACGAGTAAAGCCGACTGGCCGTATTTCAAGGCATCCCTTAAAATTCCACCAGTGACTAATGACAACAATGTAAATGTAGAAGAACTGACAGAAAACATTTGCTTTGCAGCAGAAACTGCAATCCCTCAGAGCAAGTCAAAAGCTCGAAAAAGATCGATTCTCTGGTAGAACCGAGTAATTCAGGAGTTGGTCCGGGAAAAAAATGGCTTTCAATCACTTCAAACGGATTCCCACTCAGGAGAACCTTATTCTGTTTTAAAAAAAGCCAGAGCATTAGCACGTCGTTATATATAAATTTTTGAACGAATATGTTTCTGGTATTTCGTCCAGTACTACAACACAAGAGTGTTGGTCAAGGGTTAAACGCATTGCTGGGCATGGTAATTCTACAGGTATAACGTGTCTAAAGCTGGATGATGGGACTTTTACGCGTGATCCATTCACCATTGCTGAAATGATGGCCGACCAGTTCCAAAGTACTAGCAATTCTTCGAATTATGAACCTGAGTTTCAAAACTCAAAGGCGGACAATGAAGTTCCGCTAGATTTTAGCACAGCTGGAACTTTTCATTACAATGCTGCATTTGTACTTATGGAACTGGAATACGCTCTAAGCCAATCAAAGTCTTCATCTTCGGGCTTCGATAGAATTATCATCGATATACTCAAAAATTTAACCCTTGAATTCAAACTATACTTGCTTTCCGTGTACAACATGCTCTGGCAAGAAGGTCCACATCCTGAAAAGTGGAAGGAAGCCATTGTTGTACCTATCCCTAAAGTCGGCAAAAATCTATTAATACCGTCAAATCATAGGCCGATCAGTTTAACGTCTTGCATCGGAAAGATATTCGGGAGAATGATCAACAACCGTCTTATGTGGATTCTGGAAACCAAACATCTTCTATCAGAACACCAAGTCGGGTTTCGGAAATTCAGGTCCACCATTGATCATCTCGCATATCTGGAAGATGCAATTCTCACAGCTTTCAATAACAAAGAACACTTGGTTGCAGTGTTATTTGATCTGGAGAAAGCCTATGATATGACGTGGCGGTATCATGTTCTTAAGAAGCTGCATGTTTGGGGTTTTCGTGGTAATTTGCCGCAACTTATTAATTCATTTTTGGCAGAACGCAAATTTAGAGTTCGCGTTGGTACATGTCCATCATCTTCAAGGATATTAGAGAATGGAGTACCCCAAGGCTCTGTTTTGAGCGTTACTCTTTTTGCCATTGCGGTAAATGAGCTTGTATCCTTTGTCAGCGCTGTAGGTATACGTTGATGATCTCACTATTTTCTTTTCTGGCAAAAAGATGGGAGATCTCAATTAACACCATCATACAGAGGGATGACGAAATTGGATTCAAGTTTTCCCGCGAGAAAACCCAATGCATGCACTTCTGCCACCTAAACCGACCACATTACGAACCACTTCTTTTTATGAGGGAAAATATTATTAAAATCGTCAGCAGCGTCAGATTCCTAGGACTAATCTTTGATGCAAGATTAACTTGGAAATTACATGTTGAAGATTTAAGGACTGTTTGTCTTAGAGCTCTCAACATTGTAAAAATGTTGGTGGGTACAAAATGGGGAGCGGAACCAAAAACTCTTATACGGGTGTATCAATCTCTGGTTCTGTCCAAGATTGACTACGGGTGTGTCGTCTATGCCTCGGCAAAACGAACAACTCTAAGTAGACTAGAGCCAATCCACAACCAGGCCTACGTTACGCTCTTGGTGCGTTCCCAAGTACCCCTCCATTAAATTTATATTCAGAGTCAGGACTGAAGCTGCTTGACGTAAGACGACAAAAGTTTCTGCTGCTTTATATTTCTAAAATCAAGTCTTTACCGACACACAAGAACTTTAATACATTCTTTCGGTATGAGAATTGGTGCAGTCAACGGCAAATTCAAACCCGACCAGCAGGTATCCGTACAAAAGAGCTTCTAGAACAAATAACCCTAGACATGCCACTATCGATTCCTGTAGGGGAATCTGAAGTACCACCGTGGTTAGTTCCATTAGCTAGGACTAACTACGAACTATCTAGGTACGATAAATCAAATAGTCCTCCGATAATGCTTCAGTCAAAGTTTTTAGAGGTTCTGCACAGATACAGAAACACAATGGTGATTTACACAGATGGTTCTAAGACCCACCATGGTACTGGTTGCGCAATTGCTGTCGACAACACACAGCACTCATGGTCAATGCCTCTCATAACTTTTATTTACACAGCAGAGTCCTATGCTATCTGGCAAGCTCTACGCTACTGCGAGTTCGTCCCAACTTCTAGGAAGTTTCTCGTAGTTACCGATTCATTGAGCGTCCTCCAAGCCATCTCAAACTCTTTTTCCGTTGACCCAATAATCCAGAATAACCTATCCCTCATGAAACATCTTCATGAAATAAGGAAGGATATTTCTTTTCTTTGGGTGCCAAGTCACGTTGGGATTAGAGGTAACGAGATGGCTAACGAGGCAGCACGTTCTGCCGCTGATAGTGACTCTGTTGATGTGTTAATGTTCAAATCTTCAGACATAGGTCTTCATCTGAAGAAAGAGGTATTGGCAATTTGGCAGCGCACATGGGTTGGGGTACAGAACCATCTTAACACCATTAAGCCGTCGGTTGCACCATTTTTTATGCCAAGTGATCTTACCAGAAGAAATCAAGTCAAAATCCATCGCCTGAGACTGGGTCATACAAATCTAAGTCCGGATGATGCCCCTATGTGCAACACATGTGATACTGCTCTGACAGTTCAATGTTCTGAAGTTTTTGCGTACGGTGAATATTTATGAAAAATTATAGACTTTCAAATTTAAAAAAAAAAATTGCAATTGATTTCTTCTTTAAAAGTTTCCCGTACATATATGAATTTTGTTGTTTTTAATACTTTTATTCTTTATAGTTATATACGTAAATATTGATACATTTTATACATGATACTTCACGTTAAATTCCGTATTTGCATACATATAAATTTATGTACAAAGATATTGTTATTTTTACATTGAATAAGAAACAAGCGGGCTAATAACCGTAGCAGTTGATGCTCTATTCGAATTAAAAAAAATTATTATTATTATTATTATTGTTATTATTATTATTGTTTATTATTATTATTATCATTATTATTATTATTATTAATTATTCATTAGTTGGCAATTTCTGATCATGGAGCTTAATTACAGTACATGCACCTACATAAACCAGATCGTGCAGGTCGGCTAAAGTTGTTTCATATGTTATTTGTCTATCTATTATCTTATTTACTTCCATAATTATGTCTTTGGTATTCTTATTTGTGCAGTTTTGTTAATTCTTCCTCTATATTTCGGGTTCATACCTTTATATTTGTACATATTTTCCCTAAAATACTTGTGTGCTGGGTTATCTTCTTCCTGTTCTGCTACTTCCTCTTCCTCACGTGCTATTACATTTTCTTCTACTTCGATACGATGCCTAACTCTATTTCTACCCTTCTTCTAATTGCATGTAATCTTTCAGCTGTTATTCTATTGTTTCTTAAGACCGCTCTAATTTGATCATTTATATTTTGTAGCGTTCTTCCTTGTAGTTCTGGGAGCTCTTGCATAGATCTGATATGTATGTCTTTCTTAGATATCTTCTCAGTCTCTAGTTTAGTCATGCTAAAGTAAATATAAACGAGATGTTCATTAATTTCGGTACTCCATTTTAACCGTTTCCTTCTCGTTTGTAATCCTTCTGGTACGGGCTGGGCATCAACATCCTCAGCAACATGGCCATCGGGTGAATCACTAATATCATTAGCCGTGTTCATTGCGTGTCTTGTGGTATTAGTTGGCCGAGTGGCGCCACTTGATTCACCCCCCTCAGTCCCAGGTTGCAGATCATCACGACGGTTCCGAACTGGACCAACCTGGTGTCCTGCCCCGCTTGAATTATTATTATTATTATTATTATTATTTTTATTATTACTATTATTATTATTATTATTATTATTATTATTATTATTATTATTATTATTATTATTATTGACTTTATTCACCTAGGTTTAGTACATCAACATGGTAAGTATATATATAATACAATACATAAATAGAGGTGTTAGGGCTATTCATGATGGTGTCCAAAACTTCGGGCAAGCGGGAATTTCCATCGGCCTTGGCAAGATGGAGTCCTTTTTAAAATTATTTTACTATTGATTGAGAAAACGTCGTACAATATTGCAGGTTTTCAATATTGTTGTTTTTTGAAGTTCATAAAATACATATCTCTTAATATTTAGGGTTTCCAATGATTTAAACAACTTTCTTGGAATGTCCCCAGTGGCTCCCACGATGATCGGAAATACAACTACTTTATCTTGCCTCCATATTCTCTTAAGTTCTTCTGCCAGTGGCAGGTAGTTTGTATTTTTCTGTTTATGTTTCTTCTCTAGGTTGTAAGGTGACGGCACTACAATATCAATTATCATTGTGTTTTTTCTTTTCTTTATACACTAATACAATATCAGATCTATTGTGGTCAACAGTTTTATCGGTATTAATTATTCTATTCCAATACAACAAATATTTTTCACCTTGGCTAACTGGTTCCGGTATATATTTAGAGTATGGTTTTATGGTAATTGTTTTGTCGTATTGGAATAGTAGCTCTTGATGTATAATTTTCGCTATATTATTGTGTCTAACCAGATATTCTTCAAATGCAAGTTTTTCGCATCCACTAATGACATATGTTCTATAGTCTCCTGATCTTTTCCACATAGCCTGCATTTATCAGTGATAATATCTGCTAACTTCATGATTTCCTTCTGATAGTAATTTATTGAGATTAATTGATCTTGAATAGCTAAATTAAATGCTTCAGTGTCGGAGAAAATATTACTAGTTCTTAACCAAGCAGTAGTAGCTTCACTCTCTACATTATTATCTTCCAGCAGTGCTGCATATATATATCATGGATGGGCTTTGATTTCCATTGTTCAATGAGCTGTTTATTGGTCTTGCACTCTTCTAGCGGATGATAATCTTCGTTACTTAGTTTTTGTGGCGTGTAATTACGATCTGCTTTATTTACTGCCGCATGTAGCTTGCTGGACTCTGCTTTTTTTGTAAAAATACTGGCGCAGGTTTTCTATTTGCTTAAAATGTCTCTGAGGCAATGACGGTATTCCTCTACCTCCGACTTTTCTTGGCAAATGTACCCTTTCTAATGCACTTCTTGGGTGGTGGCTTCTATATTTTGTACAAATAGTTCTTCTTTTAATATCTAGATTATTTAGTTCTGTTTTTGTCCATCTTATTATTCCAAATGCGTATTCCAAAACTGACGTGACATTGGCATTTATTGCTTTACTTTTATTTCGTGCAATTAGTGTAGTATTCTTTATTATATAAATAATAAAATACCTCTAATTAAATATTTATTCAGTAAACGTCACAATCTACAAAACAAAACTTAACAACTGAACTCTCCGGTACCTATGATAATTGTAATACAAATTCCGAAATACACTACATTTACCCCTTCTTTTTAGTAAATAAATAATTTAACTAATTACATGAATATTAACATTGAACATTATATGAAAATAATTAATTCATTACATAATCTTTGAATTTCTGTGGCATTTTCCTTTCTCTTCTTGGCCGTATACTCCTATCTTCCGGTAGTATTTCTGGAATAGTAGCAGGTTGTATAATTTCAGTTCCTTCTCCGTAATCTTCGTTGTTTTCTGGGTTTTGACTTAAGAATTTCTTCATAAATGATGAATTTCGCCGTCTAATCTTTCCTTCCGGTGATTTCCATTTTTGTCAACTATTATCCATGGATCTTTTTCAAAATTAGTTTGATGTTTGTTTTCTTTCGACTGTTTTACTAATACTTGATCCCCAACATTCAAATTTGATTCTCTTGCATGCCTCTTCGTATCTATATATTCTTTTCCTTTCATCTTCGCTAACCAATTCTTATCTCTTACTTCATCATCTGCTTTAAATCTTTTCTGATAATCTTCCTCTTGAAATATTGGTAATTTACATCGAATTGTTCTACCGAACATTAATTCAGTTGGAGTTCTTCCAGTTGTACTGTGTACCGTTGTACGATACATTGCTAAATAGTCGTATAAATCTTTCTTCCAATTATTTTGATCGAATTCATAAGATATTTATAGTCGTTTTAAAGGAGATCTGTTTTGTCGTTCGACCTCCCCATTGGCTTGCGGCCATAAAGGTGTAGTTTTTCGGTGTTCTATATTATATTCTAAACAAAAATCAACAAATTCTTGGCTACAAAATTGTCTCCCATTGTCAGTTTTAAGAGTTTTTGGAAAACCAAATCTGGTAAATATTACAATTAATTATTCTATAGTTTTTCTGCTTGTAATATTCTTCATTATTAATATTTCGTAGTATCGACTGTAATAATCTGTTACTACAAGAATATATTCACCTGATATTAGTGGACCTTTAAAATCTGCACATAAATCTTCCCAAAGTTTCTCTGGTAATCTTGTTCTCTTTACTTCTTCTGGAGGATCTGGTTTACCCACCAGCTGGCAACCATGGCAATGTTTCACAAATTTCTCAGCCTCTTTATCTAAACCCGGCCACCATACTTTTGCTCGTAGCCTATTTTTCATCTGGACAATGCCTGGATGACCTTCGTGTGCTAATTTTAAAATATTATTCCTGAGTTTGGTTAGTATCACTATTCTGGTTCCTCTGAGAATTATTGAACCTATACAGCATAATTCGGTTTTCAAATATTCATATATTTTTAATTCTTTTCCCCAATAATTTGTATGAAGAGCTTTCTTCAATGCTATTAGTTCTTCATCTGTTTCGCTGAGCTCTTTAATTACAGATAGTGGTATTGCTTTGGGTCTGCTAAATTCAGCAATATTCCTGACATATTCTTCATTCTTCTTGTCGAATTCATTATTCTCATTTCCCTTACTCAACAATCTTGATAAACAGTCAGCTATATTCATTTTACCTTGACAATATTTAACTTCGTAATCATAGCTCTGAAGTCTCAAAATCCATCTTTCCAATCGTAAGTTAGGTTTCGATTTGGGTGTAAAAATATATTGTAAGCTTTTGTGATCTGTATATAGAATAAAATGTTTAACGTACAAGTATTGGTGCATTCTCTCACAAGCCCATACTAAAGCTAACGCTTCTTTTTCTGTCTGTGAGTATCTTCTTTCTACGTCAGTAAGACTCTTACTAGCGTATTCAATAACTTTATTGATTCCATTTATTTCTTGTACCAAGACGCAACCCAGACCCACTGGACTAGCATCTGCGATTATAATTGTTTTAGCATTCTGATCAAAATATGCTAAAGTTTTGTAATTTGATAATTCTAATTTTATCTTTTCAAAAGCTTCATCTTCCTTTCTTTAATTATTTCTCGCAACGGACTTGATTTGGTCGATAAATTTGATATATATCTTCCTACGTACGTTACTAAACCAAGTAAACTTCTTACTTCTTCCTTGTTTTCAGGTCTTCTGAACTCTTTTATTGCTTTCACTTTATTTTCGTCTGCTTTAATACCATTAGCCGTTAGGATATGTCCTAAATATTTTATCTTCTGAACAGAATATTTACATTTCTTGTCGTTTAATTTAATTCCTTTTTCTTCCAATCTTCTTAATACTTGTTTCAAACATTCGTCATGTTCTATTTTTTTTTTTTTCTTCCGTATACAAGAATATCATCAATATAAACAAATATTCCCTCGCAATCATTTAAAATTTGTGTCATCGTTTTCTGAAAAAGTTCTGGGGCATTAGAAATCCCAAACATTAATCTTCTATACTGATATAAACCATCTTGAGTTTGAAAGGTTGTTAACGGTCTTGATTCGGGATGAAGTTCTAATTGATGGAACGCACTTTTTATATCTAATTTAGAGAAATATTTACTACCTTGTAATCTAACTGTCAAGTCATCTATTGTAGGAATTGGGTGTCTTTCTCGTAAAATAGATTCATTTACTCTGCGCATATCCAAACATATTCTGATATCGTCTTTTTGTGGAACAACAACTATTTGTGAACACCATCTCGTAGGCCCATCAACTTTTTCAATTATTCGTTGGTCTTCTAACTGCTTCAACTTCTTTCTTAATTTATCTTGCAATGCAACTGGAATTCTTCTTTGTGGAATAATTACTGGTACTGCATCAGGTTTAACTGGTATTTTCAATTGAAAATCTTTCAATTTTGGAAACTCTTTTTCCTCTATTGTATTTATATTTAATCCGATCTTAAGCACATTTAGTTTCATTGTCGTTTCCTTTCCCAATATTGATGTACCTCGACCACACAATACAAAGAATTTTGCATATGTACTTATTCCATTTTCTGTTTCAACTTTGGCTTTAAACAATCCCTTGACTGGTAATGGTTTAGATTCTCCATATGGTATCAAGTTTTCTGAACATTTCTCATTTTCGCATTGGATTCGATTCTGTTTTGAATATTCCCAAACATCTGCCCCAATGACGTTACAACTTGAACCTGAGTCTATGATTACACCAAGTTTAACTCTTCCAACAAAAAAATTTAAATCTGATTTAAAGTCATTAAGTTCATTAACTTCGACTTGAAATGAATATTCATCTTCTGAATCTGATTTTTCTGTCAAATTACGTACTGATTTTTTTCTTTGCTTGTTTTTGTCTTCAGTTTCTTTTCCATTTCTCTGTTTTTCTTTATCTTCTGACTTGTTCCAATGTCTTTGCTTTTCTTTCTTCGTTCTACAGTATTTTGAAGAGTGTCCCTTTATCCCACATTTATTGCATGTTTTATTTAATGCAGGACATTCTTTACTAAAACTTAGATGAGAAAAACTTCCACATCGGTAACATTTCTTATGTTTTTCTTTTCTTAACTTGTTTACTTCATTGTGACCTACTCTTCCTTCCATATTTCCTGCTTGAATTTCTGATGATTCTGATATTCTGCTTAACTCAAGTATTAAATCTAATGTCAATTCTGCTCCTTTTTCTAAAAATTTACGTCGTAATGCTGGATTTAAGCATTTTTCTACTACTTGATCTCGGATCTGCTCGTTCAAAGTGTCTTTGAAATCACAATATTGTGCTTGTTGTCTTAATTTTATAACAAATTGTGTAACTGTTTCATTTTCTAATTGACACATTTTTCTAAATATATGCCTCTCGTACGGCGTATTGGCTTTAGGTGTGAAATAATCTGTTAATATTTTAACTGTTTTTTCATATTTATCTCCCACTGTCTTTGTTTCAAATGTTTCATTTGCTTCAGCTAAAGTGTAATAAATATCTTGCACTTCCATTCCGGCAGTATGGAGTAATAGAGCGTTTTTTCTACCATCTTCAGTGATATTCCTGGCTTCTAATAATAAGTTAAATGCCCTTAACCAGCGAGACCATCTGGTTCCTACTTCTGCTGGCGTTCCTTGAACATTAAACTTTTCTAACTCTGATCTGTCCATTTCTTTTTCTCTTTCTCCTTCTCTTTTTCTTTCACCTCGTCTCCAAAATTGTAGTATTCTTTGTTATATAAATAATAAAATACCTCTTATTAAATATTTATTCAGTAAACGTCACAATCTACAAAACAAAACTTAACAACTGAACTCTCCGGTACCTATGATAATTGTAATACAAATTCCGAAATACTCTACAGTTAGCTTTAATCTCATGATGTAATTCACTTTTTCTTCATAGTTCTTACTTATCATTTCTTTTGCTTTTTTGTGCACGGTACCGAGAGATTGATCGTAGCCAAGATATTTATACAGTTCACCACTTTCCATTGCTTCT
Organism: Ophonus ardosiacus; assembly: GCA_943142095.1. Classification (NCBI taxonomy): domain Eukaryota; kingdom Metazoa; phylum Arthropoda; class Insecta; order Coleoptera; family Carabidae; genus Ophonus; species Ophonus ardosiacus. Next base: position 24,661,784 of record OW964827.1, on the reverse strand, counting down.
ATTATTGTTTCTTCACTTGTTTTATAGTCTTCTTATTGCTCCCATTTACCTTTAATAAATGCTTGTAGTTTGCATTTATCCCTCCCAAACTGCATATTTATATATTTGCTAAATTTCATTGTGGTATCAATTAACATATTTAGGCCATTTCTAGAGATTGCATAAAGTTTTATATCGTCCATGTACATGAGGTGGCTGATTTGAACTCCTGTATTTTTCAACATATATCCTTTTTTAGTGTTGTTTAACATTGCAGTAAGTAGTTTAAGTGCTAAAAAAAACCATAGGGGGCTTAGGGAATCACCTTGGAAAATGCCTCTTCTTATATTGATGTTCCTGCATTTATTTTTTGGTTGTTTATATTAAATTGCAGATTAGTTTTCCAACTTTCCATGCAGTATTCTAATAGTTCACAGATCTTATCATTTACTTGATATATCCTCATTACCTCTTTCAACCAAGAATGTGGAACACTGTCGAATGCTTTTTTATAGTCTATGTAGGTAACATGTATATCTCGTTTATTCTTCTTTACTTCTTATGTTATAACAGCGTCAATGGTAAGTTGTTCTTTGCATCCTTTTGAGTTTTTTCGACATCCTTTTTGTTCTTAATCAAGTACATTGTTCATCTCCAAATGGGTGTAGATCTTGTTGGCTAATACTGCTGTTAGAGTTTTATACATGGTCGGTAGGCATGTAATAGGTCTATATTTGTCAGGACTTTCTGATAGGGTTTTTGTTTTGGGTAGGAGGTAAGTTATGCCTTCTGTGAGGAAGGCAAGTGTAGTTTGCGGATTTTCAAGCATATTGTTATAGCATTTTGCTAGTGGTTCATGTTTTGAGGTAAAATTTTTTAGCCAATAGTTTTGTATTTTGTCGGGACCAGGAGCTTTCCAATTCTGTGCTTTTTGTAACACTTGTATTGCTTCTTCAGTTGTTATTTGATGTTGATACATGGTTCTTATGTTCTTTGCTTTTCTTTTTCCTTCTCTTATCCAATTTACTTCTTGGTGACTAACTTCATCTTCCCACAGTGTGCTCCAATACTCTTTTATTTTTTTCTGTAGCTGGGATAGATGCAACTTGTATACGATCTTCTGCTTCTTTTTGACATTGTTTATAAAAGTTCCTTTCTTGAAACATGAATAAATTATTTTGTTGTCTTCTTTCATAACTTATTTTATATCGCTTCAGTCTGAATGATACAGCCACTAGTTTTTGCTTTAATCTGTCTAACACTTCTACTTTATTAGTGTCTTCATTATTTTTATGTTCTTGTACTATTTTATTTGCTTCCCTTATTATTTTAGTGCTAGGATTTAAGTTGTTAATATTGCTTGTTAAAATTCCTATCTGTTTTCTAAGCTTATCCCTTTGAATCGTTAATCTTTTCTCCCAGCTAGGGATATTCTTGTCCTTGATTCTCTTCATTACTTCATTAGTTGGCAATTTCTGATCATGGAGCTTAATTACAGTACATGCACCCACATAAACCAGATCGTGCAGGTCGGCTAAAGTTGTTTCATATGTTATTTGTCTATCTATTATCTTATTTACTTCCATAATTATGTCTTTGGTATTCTTATTTGTGTGTCTTGTGGTATTAGTTGGCTGAGTGGCGCCACTTGATTCACCCACCTTAGTCCCAGGTTGCATTTCATCACGACGGTTCCGAACTGGACCAACCTGGTGTCCTGCCCCGCTTGAATTATTATTATTATTATTATTATTATTATTATTATGATTATTATTATTGTTATTATTATTATTATTATTATTAATTATTACGAATTGTATCTCCTCAGTGTAAGACATTAAGTTGAAATATTATATATTTATTGGAAGATATTAATGCTATATATTTACTCAATTTCAATATGTAATATTGGAAGAAATAAAGATAAATGTTTTCATATGAAACCATTCAAGCATCTATATAATTTTCGTTTCTCATTTAATTTATAATATGGCTTTCTTTTATCTTTTATCTTTTTAAATTAAATAATAAACTTCATGCATACTGCCCATACTCTCCGCTATATTCAGTTTCAGAATTTTCTGAATCATAGAATTTGAGTTAGAGCGGAGACAAAATCCATACACACATACAAACACACATACACACATGATCGTGAAAATGTTAAAATTGGATTCTAGGGTCCTTAAAACGTTGTCATTTACTAAAATCTCGATATGTAATTTTTAGCACGATCCCTCTACCTCCCACACCAAGGGTAGCGGTAAAAAATCTGATGTGGCCAACACAATACCTCCCGCTATTTAATTTTTATTAATTTAAATACATACCTACATATTTAGTAATCTGCAAATTATATTATGTTCCTTTGCGTATAACTATTGCTTATTTAATATTTTCTGTTTAAAATGTCACCACAATTAATTTAAAATTATAGGTTTTTGACAGTGACATTTATATGTTAGTTGCATACATTTGAAATATGAACTGTGTAACAAAGGAATTCTGATCATAGGCTCTGGAATTTATAAAAAGGTCATTTTTACCTCTCGGTAAGAGAGGCAATGGAATCATGCTAAAAATCGCATAATAATAATAATAATAATAATAATAATTTTATTTCAAAGATGTGTTCCACATATATAGAAATTGTCAATACATAGAGAATATAATAAATTCGGATACCGTGTAAAAGCAGTTATTGATTAGAAAATCAGATAATTTGACAAGAAACATTTTCTTATTTATGCAAAGTTTTATTTCCTCTGGAAGTTTATTAAATAAGTAAAGACCCTAAATGTGGGGTGCACTTTTTACTTTATCGTACTTTGTGTTGGGAATGTAGAAATTATCTTTTGATCGAGTATTATGATTATGTATGTCAGAATGTGTCTGGAAAGTAGATTTATTCAAATAAACAAATTTGCAGACTTCATAAATATAAAGACATGCAAGTGTGAAAATTTTGAATTTCTGAAAGCGGTTTACAAGAAGAATTACGTGGTACATGAGCCATAGTTCGTAGAATGCGTTCCAGATTTTAGTGGATAAGCACGTTTTAAGGTCCCTATAATCCGATTAAAACATTTTTACGTTGATGTCCGTGTGTGTGTGTGTGTGTGTGTGTGTGTATGTGGATGTGGATGTGTGAATGTTGGAACCACGGTTTCTCAAATACTATAAGACTCAAAAAATATGTAACTGCAGTTTCCTCAATCTGACATTCCTGTGAAGAGCTGATTAGATTTTGGTAACAATTGGACAACCGGAAGTAATAGTTTCTTTACAAAAATCTTCTAACTATTATTTTTAGAAAATTTATGTTATTATCAATATTAAAGAATATAAAAATCACTATCCGATACAATTAAAAATTGTATTATATCTTTTATGGAGTTAAAGACAGAGACATATAAATATATAAAATAATAAGTTGTAAATGTATCTCGCTGCCCATGGAAAACAAGTGAAAAAATTAAAATGTTTGTAATAGACAGATAAATGTGTCAAAAAGCCAGAGACATTACTGAAGACTTTTTCTGGGAAGTACATTCAAAATTTCTTATTTTATTATTAATTAAATATTTATGATTATAGATACATATATTACACGTACTCTTCAGAAGTACCGTCAATCTCATCAATGAATTGGAAGATATCGTCGGATTTCTGGTAAAAAGACTTAACCGCCAAAAAATGATAAAATGAGTTATGCACATAAACGGATACGTCTCTTCACGACGCATACTCTAAACACAATATCTGAGCGCCAAAAAATTTATGTTAGAAGATAATTCATTCTAAAGTTTCGTAAACGCCATCTGACACTTTTTGATGCGCACAGAAATTTTATACGAAATGTCTTAAACGCCATTCTGTGTTAATGTAATGGGTGATGTTAACGAGTTGTGTTCCACAAAAGTTAATTTATTTTGATATTATTTATTAATCTGGTGTTCACAACTATATAAATATTAAAAATTTAGGTATCAAGCTATATATTGAACAAAAAAAAAAAACATTTTTATTAAATATTTCATGATATATGCTTCAAAATGTTGCGAAAGTATGTTGAAAAATGCATAAAATATTAATCTCATCGATATAACACAATATCTTGTTAAATAAATCAATATTGTAAATAAAAACAAGTTTTTCCTGTTTATCTCAAAACAAGTCAAAAGGCGGTTAAGTCTTTTTACCAGAAATCCGACGATATGTGTTTTTGCGTGTATCAGAAATGTCAAATATGTACCTACAATACTTTATAGCCTAATATGAAAGTGGCGAGAGGTCTTGTGATGGCCACAATAGATTTTTTTAATTTATCTGTAGAACAAGTATTAATGTATACCTGTAGAAAATTCAATATTCTTTAATTTTTATGTCATAAAATGTGACAGAATGACATTTAATGGTATTTTTTGAAGAAAAACCATTATGAGCTTCAAGTAAAGTGCCATTTCTTGTTATTCGATTTACACCAAAATCCAATATTTTCTTTCCATATTAGAATAGAGTCAAAATACAAGGTTTGAGACTTTTCCGGATGTTAGTATTTGAGTTAGACCGTAGACAAATTCCATGCAGACATAATCGTGAAAATGTTAAAATTGGATTCTAGGAACCTTAGAACGTGGTCATTTACTAAAATCTCGATATGCGATTTTTAGCACGATCCTTATACCTTTCTTACCAAAGGTAGCGGGAGGTAAAAAGATAAATAGATTAAATTAAAATAAATTGCTCTATGAATCCGGCATAAATAGCATTGTGGTAGCGTGTGCTCTTGTAATAAACAGAACTCTGAGACACTTGGGTTTGAAAGCAAAGTTTAATTTTTACTTCTGAAAATAATTTTAATCGAATCGCCTTACCAAGGGTAGCGGGAGGTAATAATTATAAACAATATATAAACGAGCGTAAAGTTGTAAAAACTGAATATGATGGCAGGCTAATCGCTCAATAGCAGTTGTAGACACGTGAGCGATTACCCTGCGAACATATTCAGTTTTTACAACTTTACACTTTACGCTCGTTTATACATTGTTTCATAATTTTTACCTACCGCTACCCTTGGCAAGGAAGGTAAAGGATCGTGTTAAAAACTGAATATCGAGATTTTAGTAAATGACCACGTTTTAAGTCCGTAGAATCCTATTTTAACATTTTCACGATGATATATCTCTCTCTCTTTCTCTCTCTTTCTCTCTCTCTCTCTCTCTCTCTCTCTCTCTCTCTGTGTGTGTGTGTGTGTGTGGGTGTGTGTATGTGTATGTGAATGGATTTTGTCTCCGCTCTAACTTAAATACTATCATTCAGAAAATTCTGAAACCTTGTATTTCGGCCCTATTCTAATATAGAAAGAAACCGTTAGATTTTAGTGTAAATCAGATAACCGGAAATGGTACTTTATTTGAAGCTCATAATGATTTTTCTTTAAAAATACCATGAAATGTTACGTTTTTCGAATTTTATGTCATTACAAAAATTAAAGATTATTGAATTTTCTATAGGTATATATTAACATGTTTGTTATATATTTTACATATAAATTTAAAAAATAGTCTTTTTTTGTGAATCTCAGAGCCTATGATTTAAAGTTCCTTTGTTACCCAGTTCATATTTCAAATGACAGAGAAATGTCAATGTCAAAAATCTAATCACTTCAAATTAATAACGGTGACATTTGAAAAAATCTGATGTGGCCAACACAAAACCTCCCGCTATTGAATTTTTATTAATTTAAATACATACTTACGTATTTACTAACGCTGCAAACTGTTCCATTGCAGAAAACTATTGCGTTATTTACTATTTTCTTTTTAAAATGTCACTATTATTAATTTGAAGTGATTAGTTTTCTGACAGTGACATTTACTGTCTGTTACATTCATGTGAAATATGAACTGTATAACAAAGGAATTATTGTGTTTATCTTAGGCTTCGCGACTAATAAATTTTTTTTTTTTAATTTATCTGTAAAATATATAGAAAAAGTATTAATGTATTCCTGTAGAAAATTCAATAATCTTTAATTTTCATAAGACATAAAATGCGAAAAAATGGCATTTAATTGTATTTTTAGAAGAAAAACCATTATGAGCTTCAGGTAAAGTGCCATTTCCGGTTATCCGATTTACACCAAAATCTAATGGCTTCTTTTCATATTAGAATGTGATGGAAATACAAGGTTTCAGAATTTTCTGAATAATAGTATTTGAGTTAGAGTGAAGACAAAATCCTACACATACATACACACACACATACACACACACATACACACATACACACATACAGACATCATTGTGAAAATGTTAAAATTGGATTCTAGGGACCTTAAAACGTGGTCATTTACTAAAATCTCGATATGTGATTTTTAGCACGATCCCTATACCTCCCTTACCAAGGGTAGCGGGAGGTAAAAAGAAAATAGTAAATAAATCAATAGTTATATGCGAAGAACCTTAATACACATAGTTTGCAGTATTAATATAATATATAGGTAAGTATTTAAATTAATAAAAATTAAATAGCGGGCAGTTTTGTGTAGGCCACATCAGATTTTTATTACTGATATGTTTCTACCTTCCGTCACCTTTAGGTAAGGAAGGTATTGTCTTTGGTCCAAAAAATGTATGATGTTCTTAATGAATAAACACGTTTTAGAGTCCCTAGAATAAGATTTTTCTATTTTTACGCTGATGTCTGTATTATGTATTGTATGTCTCTGCGTGTGTGAGTATGTGTGTATGTGTGTGTGTGTGTGTGTGTGTGTGTGTGTGTTTGTGTGTGACTATAATTTCTCCTTCAATAATTCCAGTACTACAGTTCCAAAAATTACAATAATTTCGTATTCCTTTCTTTACATTCTTATGAAGGGCTGATTAGATTTTGGTTATAATTGGTCAACCGGAAGTACCTTATTTTGAAGATTATATGTTAAATACAATTTTCGACATTTTATGTTATTTAAAGAATATTTTATTCTCTATACGATTTCATTTCATTTTATACTTTACATTCAATGAATATAGAGTTAAAATTTTATAAGCAAATTAGGTATCAAATTTAAATTAGATATCACAAATCAGCCAGCTATGCTAACTACGGAAATATCTGCTATATTTAGAAGATAATTCTGATTGACAGATGTCAGTGTCAAATGCACGTATGTTTGTGTTATAAATATAGAAACTTTTGCAAGAAACTTTCTATTTGGAATTTGTACAAAATACATTGAATTAGCAGAAGTTAATGTGCTTTTTTAGTGAAAATTAATATAATGGATACATTATTTTTATTATGGATATTTATTGCAATTATAAAATAGTATATTATAATTATAGTGTGATTCAGCTTTTCCAAATACCCTAATTCATGTTTCATATTGGTAATGTTTATATTTTATATAAGTCAGTAAAAGATTAAAAACATATTAATAACAAAAATTATTTCAAGACGTTTAAATTTAAAAAATAAATTTTACTGCTGGTTTGACCACAGAGACCTATAATAAATGGTAGACTGCCGGATTATACGGGACTGTGCGCATTTATTTGTGATCACATGTATGTCGCCATCTTGAGTCAGGGAAATATTTTGAACCAATGAGTATCAGTTACGGTGATGTATTTGAGCAGTAAATTTAAGTTACATGTATATTATATTATATAGTAAATTTGTATTAGATATTATTTATATTTATTTTTCTATACCTCCCGCTCCCCTTGCTATTTAAAGAAATTAATACAAACAATCATGTTTGGTATTCTAAAATTAGAATGCATTGAATTGCAAAATTGTATCCTGAAAAAATTACTGGGGAGAAAATAAGAAAAAAAATTATCGAAAATAAGTTTATTTTATCACCAGTAATTTATTTATATTCTAATCTCAATTAAATTTTTAAAACTACTTTATTTTATATACATTTCAAAACACAAACTACATATTCTAATTACTAAAATATTTCAATTTTCCTGCCTCTTCATTCCCTGACTCAACATGGCGTCGTCCTCCATATGATCACAAACTAGTAACACAGGCCAAGCTATATACCATTTATACAGATCTGTGGGCTTGACCCGTACCCAAATATTCCCGAGTTTTGTTTATTACCAAGCGCACTCGACACTCTATCACTGCGCTATCGGAGCCTGAACAATTACTTGGTAACAATATTTCTTGGGTTATAAACAATTCTGGAAATTCTACAGTTTTTGTTACTTTTTACCTCCCTATAATCCAATTTTAACATTTTCACGATGATGCCTGTATGTGCGTATGTGTGTGTGTGTGTGTGTGTGTATGTGTGTGTGTGTGTATGTGTGTGTGTATGGATTTTGTCAACGCTCTAACTCAAATACCATCATTCAAAAAATTCTGAAACCTTGTATTTCTAACTTGTTCTAATATGGAAACAAGCCATTAGATTTTGGTGCAAATTGAGTAACCGGAAATGGCATTTTACTTGAAGCAAAATAGTTTTTCTTCGAAAAATAACTTTAAATATATTATTTTCGCGGTCACTTTAATATGTTATTATGTATGAATAAGTTTATGAATGTGGCTGTGGTGAAAGAAGTATGCATGGATAGGAATGTGTAGCGAAAGATGATAGTTGCGTAACTTTGTATTATTGTGGTCCGGATGCGGTTATTCGCTACCGAAAATTGGTCACAATAATATGTTCTTGAATGAATGTTATGATGATTTTGGGCAAGGCGGAAGAAGAATGTTTTTAAAGAGTTAAGTGATTCTGTGGAGCTCTTGCTTTCATCCCTTTTCTTATTATTTTCGGGTTTTTGCTAACCCACTAAGTGGGAAACGCGTGATTTTATGTATGTATGTATGTATGTATGTATTTTCGCGATTTATGGTATTATAAGAATTAAAGATTATTAAATTTTCTACAGGCATGCATTCATTTTTTCTATATATCTTACAGATAAATATATAAAATACTCAATTTTATAAATCCCAAAGCCTATGTTTTAAAGATAAACCCAATCCCTTAGTTACACAGATCAGATTTCAAATGTATGTAAATGACAGATAATGTCACTGTCAAATATCCTATCATTTCAAATTATTAATGGTAACATTTTAAAAAGAAAATTGTAATGGTAAACAAAACAATAGTTACACGAATGCAAAGGAACATAATATAGTTTTCAATAAAAATCGATTTAGTTTCACAAGAGAAGTATATTTTTACTTTGTTGCACAATGTCGCCAGTTGCGGCATCATCAGAAGTACTGGTGGGAGGTATAGTGCACAACAGATTTCTTCTAATAATACAATATTTATATTGATTGAGAGCTTGTTTATGATGGAATTAATTAAAAAAAATATTTATAAATTCATGTTTAGGAATATAAAATGTCCATTAATGCATTTGCTGGTTCATGATGCATTCAAATTTGTAATTTAATTTACAAATTTTTATATTACAAATTTTATTTAATTTTTTTAAAATCAAATCAATCAGAATACAGTTTTCTTTCAAATTCGTAGCAACAAGCACACTACAAAAACAAAATGATGTGACAGTTGTTGATATTATCACAAATATGTCAAATGATGTAGAATTGCACAGCAATTTGTAAGACAAGAAAACCGAATCATTCAAGAATAAGATTTATTTGATTGAATTAGTAAATATAAATCTATAGTCACCATAACCAGTGCATAAATAAAAATTATAAACCTAAATTAATGAATCTAAACTTATAAATTAAATTCATCATAAACACACCTTAATTTAAAGTGTAAACCATAGAATTAGTACCCTCCAATAAGTATATAAAACTTGATATGTTATATTTGGCAGATACCATTCACAATTAACTGATTTCACATGTAAATCTCTTATGTGTTGGTCGGCCTAAGACGTTCGGTATAGGCATACACTTATAATTTTAGTTCTATTTCTGAGATAAATATAAATGTATTATAGATCAAACCGGTTCAAACCAAATATGAGTAAACGAAATATAGCGACGCCCAAGCGCCAAACTTGTAATCTATAACTCTCATAAATGTTTATATCTCTTTCCAAGTTCATCTATACAGTTTATATTCATCTTTTTGTTCCTTTTCTACAATTTTTTGCATAATTTATATATAGTATGAAATTGGGCAACAGTTTACTTTAATTAATAAATGAAAAACAACAGTTAAACAATATTTTTATAATAGTTTTAATATAATAAGAAATATTACATTGTTTTTTACAGGTAGGAAGATTCAAGAATGTGAGAACGTAATTTTAAAGCGCATGCGTAAATAGTTGACGACGCACGGTCAGCTGTATTTGCGCCGCGACGCCCTGGCAGCACAAACTGGCACTGACAGCTTAGGCACAGCCATGTCGCTGACGCCATGTCCTGTGTTCGCGTCTGTCTCTCAGTTTCAGAAGCAGCAGCAAACGTGTTGCAGTGAATGTGCGAGCCGCGGAACCGAGTCCAAAGACTAGCGTTTGCGTACACTGCACTACGTGCGTATTCCTCAGTTGTAGTCCGTCCGAGCGGCGTGTTGGTAACGAACATTGTGTAGTGATGGCTGACAGTGCGTGATAGAAGTTGCGCAATGTCGATGTACTGCTTGAAGCACGGCGTGAATCTGTCACGACGGGCATGCAGGCTTATCGTGGCGGTGGTGGCGACGGTATGGCTAGTTGCTTCGCTACCCGTTGGTGCAGCCCACACCAGCCCCAGTGTACACGAGACCTACCCCGGCATGAAGTTCGGCCCCATGGGGCCTATGAACCGAGGTCCGCGCCCTCTCCAGCCCACCAACTTACTGCTCAAGCAGGATGAACGCAGCTCCACTACTGACGCTGCTACCACCGCTGTTGGCGTCCAGGGCCACCACATCGAGCGGTACAAAGTCTTCATCACCGAGTTCGAGCGCGTTGAAACTCCCTTTATTATTGGACTGTGGATATTCTGTGCCAGTCTGGCTAAAATAGGTGAGTTCCACGTGCAGCCTCTCACGGTTTTATCAGCTGATTGACGCCGGTCTGAGAAACGCCGATGTTTCATAAGTGATTTATGATGTGGAGTGGTTGAGAGTAGACGTTGCGTGTCCCCGCTCTTCAACCAGTACTTTGTTTACATTTATATGTAATCCTTATGTGCTAAGGTTATATTTTACATATGTGCTTGGCCCGTTAATGCAGCTAAAAACGATCAATGATTTTTTATTGCTATTCCTGACTCGCAGTATTCTTGCTGTCTAGTGTATTTATTTATTGTAATTCAATGTACATGTGTTGTAGATACTGGCACACCCAGAAATGGGTAATATGCCGTGATGATATATTTATATATGTACATGTACATTATCTGGTTTGATTAACAACAGTCTGTAGAAATTATTTCTAAACAATTTTAAATGTAAATTATAACAGTAATCATTATACATATATTTATTTTACGTCAAATTTTACTGTATGCATATAAGTAACTACATACGTATTCAAAAGATTAAAATAAAAGTTTAGAAAGTGTAGGTTAAAAAAAAAAATTATGTGATAATATTATTATTATTGTTTATTTGATACCAAGTTATTACAACTTATACAAAGAGAGGTTTAGTAAAGTATTCTACAATTTTAAAAATACGTATTTAAGATGAATTTTACATATTGTGCCAAGAGTAGAAAAAATCTTTATAAATACATTAATTCGTTTAATTACTATAAATTACCTAAGTGTAACACCATAGCTCAACCTTATATTACATATTACTTAATTAAATTAATAATAGGAATATATTGTAAAGTAATACCTACAGTATGCATATTTAAGAAAAAAAAAAAAACAATTTCAATGAGAGAATACGGTAACTAAATTTTATAAGTATAAGATAAACCATGAGAAAAATAATTACTAGTAGCAGGACTAGCTAAATAAATAAATTACAAAATTATACCCAATCGATCATTCGTTCAGAGCGAAGCTTCTTAAGGCTAAACATTTAATTATGTAAAATACGACATTATTTATTTTGTCAGTTGTTAAACTTTGTAACAATGTGGGAAACTCAACATTACTATTATTCTTTGAGTATGAAGCTAGATAAAAGTCTCTGTAAGGTTTGTAGATTAGACATTCAATAAAAAAATGTTGAAGGTTTTCTTCTTTATTTAAATTACATATGGTGCATAGCGATAAAGAATCCCAGTAATGCCTAGAGTTATTGACATAGAGAGAGACAAATTGTTCGCTTGTAAACCTGAGACTGGAAATAATTCTTTGCTTTATTAGACTTATTTTGTTTGTTAAGTAGGGTTCGATGTGAAAGATTGTTTTAATTATTTTATAATGTAAGTTATAATTACCATTAATGAGTGAATTTATATCTATTTCTAGAAGATTTCCTTTTAGACTAATTAGTGCTTGTGCTTTATTTATATCCTGTTTTGTAAATGAATCAGTTGTAATTAAATATGAAATATTGTACTTATGCAGTAAATCTTTTAAAAGGGAATACCAATTAAAATCTGTTTTATTATATTCAGAATTATCTAGAGTTTTAAGTCTGGAAAGAATTATATTTTAGGGTATCTTTGAATATCCATTAAATTAATTTTGTGTAGCCAGTGTAGTGCCCTTTTAAGAATTTGAATAAGCACAGGGAAAGTTTAAGTTTCTAACCGTAACATATAGTTTGGCGTAGATACAGGACATCTAAAAACTGACTTAATGGCTTTAATTTGTGATGATTCTAATTTTTCCCAGTATTTAAATGACCAAATTTCGGAGCCATACATCAAGGTAGCTTTTACTATAGAGTCCATTAACAACTTTTTTCTTTCCATCCCTGCGATTTTCCCCTGATTAAAATATTATTAATCCTGCCTGATGCTAACGTGGCTTTCTTTACAGCTTCTACAGTTTGTTCTGCAAATTTTCCTGAGGCGGAAAACGTTAGCTCTAAATAATTAAATTTATTTACCGTTTCAATAATATGGTTTTTATATTTAAATATGTAAGGGTTGTTTTTGGAACGACCATGGTGAAAATGAATTATTTTCGTTTTACTAGTGTTAACAGTAAGAGAATTCACATTACAATATTCTTCCAATAATTTTAACTTTTTTTGTAAACTGACTGCCGAGTCACTAAGGATAGCCAAATCATCAGCATATGCCAACATAATTACATCATTGACACCATCTATATTAATTCCTCTAAAACCATTAGTTCTAAAGTATTCCTCTAAATCATTTATGAATAGAGCGAATAGTAACGGCGAAAGTATCTCCCCTTGCAATACGCCCCTCTCTGAATTTATAGGGTTGGCGTATAATATATTATTATTTTTAATGAAAATTTTGGCATTACTGTATAGAGAATTTAAAATTCTAATGATTTTGGTGCTGATTCCACTCTTATATAAATTTTCCCATAATATAATATGGTTGAAATTGTCAAAAGCGCATTTGAAATCTATAAAAGCTACAAATACGGAACCGTTTTTTAATCTTAATTGGAAATTAATTAATGAAGCAAGAGAAAAAATGTTATCTATAGTTCCTCTATATTTCCGAAAGCCGTTTTGATTTTCTTTTAAAATTTGGTTCTCTTCGATCCAAAACTGAAGTCTAAAATACACCATTTGTGTAAAATTTTTAACTATGTTATTAATAAGTGCAATTCCTCGATAGTTTTCAGGATTGTTTCTGTCCCCCGTTTTATGCAAAAATAAAACTTGAATGTAAGACCAATTTGTAGGGATGTCTTCAGTGTACAGAATTTTATTTTATGTATTGAGCAAATAATGAAGCCAGTTATCTGGGAGAGTTTTGAAAAAATCTAATTAATGCCGTCATGACCGGGTGTTTTATTTTTACCAAGTTAGATATACTTGAATGCAGTTCTTCAATAGTAAATGATAGGTCCAAGAATGGATGTAAACAATCAGAGAATGAGCAAACTGTTGGTAATGTATCACCATTTTCTATTTGAAATAAAGTATTATAATAATTTTCCCAATCGGTGATGGAGATATTATTTGTAATATATATATATACAATTCCAATTTTTTGAATATATCAGCATAGCAAAGCTGGCTAATTTATAAAATTTAATCTCTATAATTCTTTAACTCTATATCTGTTGAATATGAAATAAAATGTATAATAAAACATATAGTGTATAAGATATTCTTTCATATTGATAATCACATAAAACGTCAAAAAATTATATTTATCTGCGTTTTTTCAAGAAAAACTGTTAAGAACTTCAAACTTAGGGACTTCCGGTTGACCAATTATAACCAAAATCTAATCAGCTCTTCATATTGATGTGAAGAAGAGGAATACGAAAGAATTATAATTTTTAGAATTGGAATTATCGTCGGAGAAAAAATTGTCACACACGCACACACACGCGTACACGCACGCACATACGCGCACACACACGCGCACACTCACGCACGTACAACGCGCGCGCGCACACACACACACACACACACACACACAGTTGTGATATAATCGTTTAATTAATTATAAATGATTTCAAAACAAAATTTAGTGTGTTTGTTAGGGCAAAAATGATAATTATCGATGAATTTAAACTAATTTGTTATTTACATCTACTAATTTTTTTATGACATTTGTTCATTCTATTTTCTCACATTTTAATAAGATAATATTATTTGATATCTCGTTATAAATAAATAAATAAATAAATAAATATATCATCACGGCATATTACCCATTACTGGGTGTGCCAGTATCTACAACACATGTAGACATCGGTAATGATGACGATATATTTTACCGTGTGGGCGCTTACCAGGCGTCACCTCACGGGCACTCATAGCTGGTGTGGAGAGTGCACCACAGGGGTCACTTTTGTGCCATTTAAAATTGGAAATATTTGGCGTCTGTCGGGATCGAACCCGGTTCCCCAGGTTCGCGACCAGACACTCAGGCACGCGGCCACGGGACCCCATCTCGTTATGAAGATAATTTTTAAAATTTGAAACAAAGCATTTACGGACATTTGCTCAAATGGACTTGTCACTTTATTTTTACGTGTTTAGGGCCGTTTTCGTAATAAATTTTATCTTCACTTTAACACATTAAATTAAATTACAGCTGTGTTCGTTTTTATAATACAACTTTAGCACTACTTTACGATAAAGTGAAATCATTCATCAATTTACGCGTACTTTAAGACTTTAACTCTTCTTAGTTAGGTTAGTTTACTTTTATCTCTCATTTTTGAATTTCAAAATAAATTTATTTTTCTCTTCTTCCAAAAGTGAATATTTTGTTTTAAGAAAATCAATAATTCATAAAAATTTTGTTACTAATTTTGATAGGCACATGGAATATCCACGAATTTTGTTTAATATATTGTAGAATAGAAGATCATATGAATGAATTAGTTAAATTACAAATAGATTTTGATCATGATTTCGAGATAAATATTAATTTCAATGGAAGTACTTAGTTATCACACAAAAGCAAAAACTTAAACTCTACTACCTACTAAACTTTATAGGTATATACTAAAATTACAGTACATATACATATTTATTATATCAGTATTTTTTTTTTTTTTATTTAAATTAAAAGAAAATATAATGAATTTTTATTGTATCAATGTTTCATTATTGTAATCAATTCTTGACATTGTTGGTTTGAAATAATGAAATGAAGTATCAAGAATAGTTTTCATCGGAATGATTATGCAGATATATCATTGAAATATTCTGCTAATATGAAAAAAATCTCTGCCAATTATTTATAGTGTTTTCTTCAAATTTTCGCAATCGTCGTCAATATAGGTATTTTCGCGCCTTTTTTCACTAAGATTAGGATATGGAATTTTCTGTTTATTTATTACAAAGCTGTATGTGAATTTTTATTATTTAATTCTTTCATGATGTCCATGCTTCTTCCTTTAAATGAAACGTGAATATACTCGTATAGGTATATTGGCATATTCCAATGATTTAAATAACTTACCCGCTCATGTGGTAAAATAGAATAACAAGTTTTTGATTATATTTTTATTTTGAAAATTATAGTAATTTTTAATATTTCTCTGATGTTGTAAAGTTTGAAGCTATAATTTTGTCTTTTGTACACATTATTGAAGACAAGTAACTCGAAAAGTTCAGATGTCAAACGTCAAACTTTGAATTTTTATTCGTTCAGGTATACCAGCATACTTAAAAGAAAACCTAATATTTTACTTTTGTTAAAGTAACTATGATTTCGATTATGAAAACCGACAACTTTTAATTAATGTCTCATAGTAAGCCTGATTATGAAAATGGCACTTAATCCATAGTTCAAGTTAGGCCGTTTAAATCTGGGTCATTCTGTATAATTACTTTTAAAGAGCCTATAGATTGAAAACGGTTTTCCGGATATAAGTATATTAATAAAAGTTAGTCTATTTTGCGTCCTCTACATACCCTATAAATTTGTAACATGCTTTCATTAGCACCCTATATAAATATGTATGTAATATGAACCAAATTATAACGTCTACTAATGCCACAGTAAATAAAATATTCAGTTCTGTACTTATGTTTCATAATTCTATAATCAAATAATACGAGTACAACGAGTAGCAATTATATTATTTGACACATATTATAAATTTGAGATAAGGTACGATGTTTACTTAGACTTCGTGGTTACGTAATACAAACTTAAGTCAATGTCAAAGTAATTGTGTTTCTTTCCAATATACGTATATGCAAAATATGTGTTGTATTGAATCTATATCATTTTATAAACTGAACAATAGCTTTTCAGAATAGGTATAGTTATATAAAACTTTTTCTGTGGCTGTACATGCGTGATACCCTTTTTACTAACGTACCATGCCGCAACTATTGCGAGGGTGCAAGTAAATAACACCCTTCCCCTAGCCATAGCTGTAGTAGAGCTAAATACAATTGACATTGTCGAGTTGTATGCACAAGAAATATTGGCTATATTGATTTCTGGACTGGTATACTGTATACACTGTTTTTATTTCTAAATATAAAATCTCTTAAGTTTTATTCTCAATAAACTGGATTTATGTGGAAATTCGTAGGTTTGGTGTCGTGGGTCAGCCTGTCAAGTTTCCAAAAATTTGACTGTCCTACATTAATCATCTGTTTTAGAATAGTACCGTATTTGTATAAGAATATAGTTTAAAAATTCTGTTGTGGTCAGCAAAAGACCTCTCGCCATTTCCATATTGTATTAACATTTCTGGTACACACAAAAAATTCTAATTACATCTATTATTCATATATTTTTATATTTTTTAATTTATTCTATAAATAAGTTTCCTCCTACTCTTCTAAATTTTCGAAATTCTTCAAATTCAGTGACGAGATTGGCGGTCATTCTGATGGATATGTGTAATATACAGGGTGTTAAAAAATAAGTGTAACAAATTATGATGGCATGTAGTACTGATCAAAATGAGTTTTAAAAAAATCTGTTGTGGCCAGCACAATACCTCTCGTCATTTCCATTATATCTTAAATAATATTTTTGTTCAGAACTTTACCCAAATATTCTATTTTTTTTTATTGAATTTAACATGTCTTGTGCACATATAAAAGTCGAATTATATCTATTTTTTCATTGTATGAGGAAGTTATATTCTTCCAATTCTTAATAAGATTGGCGCAATTTCTTATGAATATTTGCATTTTACCTATAATTTTAAATATTTGATTAATAAAACAATATAGATTAAATATATTTCCCAGAAAAAGCTTTCAGTGTCACTAAAACTGCTGATATTTGTCACTGACATTTATCTAAACTATGTTACAAACATTTGAATTTATCAACTGGTTTCCTTGACTTAGTTTAGACTGTGCGATTTATTATATCCGATTATTTCAGTGTCTTTATCTCCAAATTTACAGAAGATACCTATAATAAAAAGTTTAAATATCTGAGGTAGAATTTTATGTTCTTCAATATTAGTAATGAAACAAATTCTCAAAAATTAGTATCTAGAAGATTTTTTTAAAGAAATTACTACTTCCGGTTGTCCAATTGTTACTAAACCCTTAAAGTTAAACTGGTCTTAAGTCTTATAGTTTTTGAGGAATCGTTCTTCTAACATCCACACGTACACACACACACACACACACACACACATACACATACACACACCCGCACACATACACACACACACACCCGCACACATACACACACACATAACCACATATGTGATTTTTAGCATGATTCTAATACTTCTCTCTGCGAGAGATAAAAAAATCTTGATTTATGTCTGTTTTCACAAATTTAACAGTATTTATAAATTTTCTTATACAATATAAGCTTTTAAATACATCATACACTTTATTAAAATATCTTTCAGAACTCATATTATTAATTGGAATAATACTACCTTTTTTTTTTTAGTTTAAGTTCTGTATTTATTATTTAAACCCAACGTTTCGGCACCAGAAACTGGTGCCTTCTTCAGGGGATACATTGACATAAATATGTGAAATAACAAAAACAACAAGTAACCAGGGTAACAAGAAATGTTCATAAATGTTACCTTTTTTTATGTATACAATTTTCTACACAATATATGCATGCCCGGCAATAACATGGACGGCGAACATGCATCTTCTCAGAAAAAAATCTCCTTTTGCCAAAGGAAAAACTGTCTCAAAAACTGGCAGAGAAGTGATCTGTATAACTCAGAGACGTTTTATCGGTAGCGAAATACAACAGCCGTACTCTTTATTAACAGATGTTAGAAAAAGTTTAGAAAAAATTGTATTCATATTTCAAATTACAACATATTTAATATTGGAAGCCATGCACGACTAATTTCTAATCCGTATCCCCTGAAGAAGGCGCCAGTTTATGGTGCCGAAACGTTGGGTTTAAATAATAAATACAGAACTTAAACTAAAGAAATCTGTTGTGGCCAGCACAAGACCTCTCGCTATTTCCATATTAGGATATATAAGTATTGTATTGCACTTCGCTTTCAAACCGTCGTTTTATAACAAAAAATTACAGAACTTTACTCAAATATTGTTTTTTATTGTATTTAACATGTCTTCTGCACACATATAATTCTAATTATATCTATTTTTCATTGTATGAGGAAGTTCTAAATGTCAGATATTCTTCCAATTCATTAACCAGATTGGCGGTATTTCTGATGGATATATGCATTTTACCACAATTTTATCTATAATTTCAAATATTTAATTAATAAAACAATAAGAAAAGTTAAATATACTTTCCAGAAAAAGCTATCAGAATGTCACTAAAACTGTTGATATTTGACAATGGCATGTGTCATGTTATAAACATTGGAATTTGTCAACTTGTTTCCTTAGTGCCTTGGCCTCTGCGATTAGTTTACTCTATAAATTATAGTGTCTTTATCTTTAAATTTATACAAGATATAATAAAATTTTTAAGTGTATTAGATGGAGAATTTTATGTTCTTCAATATTTAATAAAAAAAAACTCCCAAAAAATTATATTTAGAAGAATTTTTCTAAGAAACTACTACTTCCGGTTGTTAAATTGTTACCAAAACCTTTTCAGCTCTTCCCAGGAATGTCAGATTGAGGAAACTGCAGTTAAATATTTTTTAAGTCTTATAGTTTTTTAGGAATCGTGTCTACAACATCCAGACATACACACATACACACATACACACATACACACATCCACACACACACACAGACATCATTTTAAAAATGTTATAATCGGATTCTAGGGACCTTAAATCGGGCTTATCCAATGAAATCTGGATATGTGAATTTTAGCTTGAATCCAATAACTCTTTTTCAATTATTCAATTATTAATAAAATAAGGGCCGTTTTCATAATCAGGCTTACTTCAAGACTTTAATTAAATTTACTTCAAGACTTTGTCTTCAATTTAAAGTTGTCGGTTTTCATAATCGAAATCCATACTTACTTTAACAAAAGTAAAAATTTAGGTTTTTTTAAGTATGATGGTATATCTGAACGAATAAAAATTCAAAGTTTGACGATTGACATCTGAACTTTTCGAATTTCTTGTCTTCAATAATGTGTACAAAATACAAAATTATAGCTGCAAACTTCACTAAATCAGAGAAATGTTAAAAATTAGTATAATTTTCAAAATAAAAATATAATATAATCAAATACTTGTTATTCTGTTTTACCACATGAGCGGGTAAGTTATTTAAATCATTAGAATATGCCAATTTGAAGAAAATACTATAAATGAATGGCAGAGAATTTTTCGCATATTAGCAGAATATTTCAGTGATATACAGGGTAGCACGCTTAAGACAATCCACCCTTAATAACTTTGAAACGAATTGTGATAGACAAGACATACCCGGTTTTAACATCTAGGGGGCCATATTTTATTAATATATTTTTTTTTTAATTTACTAATATCACCCCCACGACTACCAACTTTTAAATCTTAAATGGCAATATACCCTTTTGACATATCAAATGAAACCTCTTGAAAAATGCTATACAGGCATGTCAATAAATTGATATTTGAATAAACCGTTTTAAAGTTAGAAACAATAGTTTATAATATTTAAATGCATGCAGTGTTATGGAAATGACAAAATAATAATAAAAAAAAAACAATGGATTAGTTGAACGGGGTCGATGATTGGCAAGCTAGGTCCCCTGATCTGGTACCCAACGATTTTTTTCTTTGGGCATATTTAAAATCAATTATTTATAAAACTCCTCCTGTTAATCTCCAACATTTAGAAAATAGCGAGGGGTGAACCACCTAGTAAAAAATGTACAGGGACTGCCATTTTTGGCAGTACTGAGGTATTTAATGTCAGTATTGCCTGTATTTTAAAAATACTGCCAGTATTACCAAAATACTTCCAGAATGACTATAATGCCAATATTGCTAAAGAATTGCCAAAATTGCCAGTATTGTTAGCGTATTGACTGTATTGTCAATGTATTCGCATTGTTGGCAATATGTATGTATAAATATAATAAATAAATAATACATTAAATTTAAAAAAATATTCAGAATAAAAGAATATTATACGTATGCATGTATACAGATGTTATATAAAATTTAAGAATTTTTTAATTCTTTAATTTTTTTATTATCGTCAGCTGTTTTTACCTTCCGTCACCTTTAGGCAAGGTGGTAAAGAAGGTATTGTCTTTGGGCAAAAAATTCTATGGTGACTTTTAAATGAATAAGCACGTTTTAGGATCCCTACAATATGATTTTACTGGTTTTGCGATGTGTGTGTGTGTGTGTGTGTGTGTGTGTGTGTGTGTGTGCGCGCGTGTGTGTGCGTGTGTGTGTGCGTGCGAGTGCGAGCGTATGCGTGCGTGTGTGCGTGTCAGTGTGTGTGTGTGTCTGACAAATTTTTCTCCGGCGATAACTCTAAAACTACAATTCTAAAAATTATGAGTCCTTCGTATGCCTCTTCCTTACAACCATATGAAAAGCTGATTAGATTTTGGTTATAATTGGTCAACCGGAAGTACCCTTATTTGAAGTTCTTAATAGTTTTTCTTGGAAAAACGCAGTTAAATATCATTTTTCGACATTTTGTGATTATCATTATGAAAGAATATCTTATTCTCTATACGGTTTGATTATACATTTTCCTTCATATTCAATACATATAAAGTTATAGAGAGATTAACAGAATTAACTTTCAAAAATCAATCAGCTTTGCTAAAATTATGAAAACAACAGATATATTCAAAATATTCTAATTGACAGATGTCAGTGTCAAGTGCAAAATCAAAGTGGAAAGTATAGGATCTCAAAGTGTTATAAGTGACAGTGTCCCGCGCAAGTGACTTGCAGTTTCGGCCTCGCCTCAAAATAGGAACTTATAATGCCGGGCCAAAGAGAAAATGGAAGGACTGTATAGCAGAAGATTTGAGAGAGGAAGAATTGTGTCAAGAAGATGTGTTGGACAGGAATGAGTAGAAGAGATGAGTAAGAAACAGCAACCCCTAATACAAGGAGGAAGTGTTAAGTGCAATTTACGAATACATAATGTACGTTCGTGTTATAATTTTATTGGATTTTAGAATCTTTTCAAAAGAACTTTCGGTGTGGAATTTGTAAAAGAATAGTGTGTTCGTGTTACAATTTTACAGAATATATAGAATCTTTTTCAAAGAACTTTTGGTATGGGATTTGTACAAAATAAAAATACATCGAATTGACGGAACGTTGTGCATGTAGATATCACTCGATTAGAAATAGTACAATTGAGTTTTTGTTTGAATTTCCTATTTTTTATGTAATTTGTAAATCTAATATAAACGTGTATAGTTGATAAATAAATAAAAAAAAATAAGGTTATAAGCCACTCGGTAAATATAAATTTACCTGTAACGTAATAAGAAACAGATAAAGCGCATGTATGCATAACAGAAAAGATTATACACGCAGTTGAAAGATAGAAATATGCAAATTTAATCTCACTTTAATAAATACTAAATAAAAATAAAATTTTGAAGCATCATGTGCTAAATTGTTTCATTTAAAGATGACTTTACTCTCATGAAGATATTTTTCATATTTTCTTAGTAAATCAATAAAATACATAAATAACTATTGTAACACGTTTAATTATATTTAATTCACTGCACAGTCTATCCACTCAAATAATTTAAAGCTTGAAATTAATAGTCTTTTTGCCTCGCTTTTCGCAGAGAAATTATGTATTTCTCTGTATTGCTGTACGTATTACCACTTATTGCCGAGTATTCCCAAGTATGGCTACTTATTCCTAAATACTGCCACGTATTCCCTAGTATTCCTAACTATTGCCATGTACTAACAGTATTTCCAAATGTATTCCTTAAAAAATGTACAGGGATTCCCACCAGTGGTTCACCCCTCAGAAAATAGAATTACAATAGAGTGTCAAGCAATTCCAGAAGAAACATTGCGGCGGGTGCAAATAGCATAGAATGATGGGTTGTAACATTGTTTAGGTGTAAATGGCGCTCAATTTGAGCATTTGTTATAAGGTTTTAAATTAAATTAAAATTACATTATTGTTTCCTACTTTAAAACGGTTTATTCAAATATCAATTTATTGACACACCTGTATAGCATTTTTCAAGAGCTTTCATTTGATATGTCACAAAGGGTATATTCCCGTTTAAGATTTAAAAGTTAGTAGTCGTGGGGGTGATATTAGTGAATTCAAAAAAACAAAAATGTGGCCCCCCAGATTCTAAAACATTTAGCGTAAACCGGGTATGTCTATCACAATTCGTTTCAAAGTTATTAAGGCTGGATCGTCTTAAGAGCGCCAGCCTGTATCTGCATAATCATTCCGATGAAACTATTCTCGATACTTCATTTCATTATTTCACACCAACAATGACAAGAATTGATTACAATAATCAAACATTCCTACAATAAAGATTCATTATATTTTTAATTAATTTTAATAAAAATTTACTGATATAATAAATATGTGTATGTATGTAATTTTAGTATATATAAAGTTTAGTAGATAGTATAGTTTAAGTTCTTGATTTTGTGTGATAACTGAGTACTTCCATTGAAACTAATATTTATCTCGAAATCACGATCAGAATCTATTTGTAATTTAACTAATTCATTCATATTATGATCTTATATTGTAACAATATATTTAATAAAATTCTTGGTTAATCCATGTACCTACCAAAATTGGCAAGAAATTTTCATGAATTATTATTGATTTTCTTAAAATAAAGTATTCACTTTTGGAAGAAGAGAAAAATAAATTTATTTCGAAGTTCAAAAATGAGAGACAAAAGTAAACTAACCTAACAAAGAAAAGTTAAAGTCTTAAAGTACACCTAAATTGATGAATGATTTCACTTTATCTTAAAGTACTGCTAAAGTGCTAAAGTTGTCGTATGAAAATGAAGACAGCTGTACTTTAATTTAAAATGTTAAAGTGAAGATAAAATTTATTATGAAAACGGCCCTAAGAAATATTGAATATACTTCCCAGAAAAAGCCGTCAGTAATGTAGTTGGATTTTTGACAATGGCAATTTTCTGTCAATTACAAACATTTTAAATTTTCAACTGGTTTCCACGGAGTTGTTTGAGCTGTGAGTTTCATTAGAATGGATTATTTTATATTTTTATAATTCTCTATCTCTAAATTTATATAAGATATAATAAAAATGTTAAGCGAATCGGATAGAGAATTTTAAATTCTTAAATCCTTGAAATAACATAAATTTCCAAATAATATTTAGAAGATTTGTTTAAGAAACTACTACTTCCGGTTGTCCGATTGTTACCAAAACCTTTTCAGCTCTTCCCATTAATGTCAGATTAAGGCATACGTACTTAAATTGGGCTTTAGTCTTATAGAATTTGGGAAACCGTCCCTCCAACATCCACACACACAGACATCATTGTAAAAAGGTTAAAATCGGCCCAACTACAACGTCGATAAAAAATGAATTAACTAATCCGAAAATAATTGACTTAAAAGAAATTTGAGAATTTAATTAATAGATATGGAATTAAAATAAACAAATGATGATCTGTAATAGATTTTTTTCAATTGTTTCTTAATAAATTTCATTATTTTTTTTTTCGACCCAAATAATTAATAATTCATGTTTTGCTCATGTTTAAAACAAAAGAATATAGACTTGTTATACATGAAACATATAAGAAAAAAGGAAAAAGATGAGATTATTTTCAACATATGTTCCCATTTAAAAAATATTATGGTTGTCTTATATCTCGAGAATTACTAAGTTTAAAAAAATCTAATTACACCGTATTATTCTACGTAAAACACAGTATAAAAATATCTAAACATTTATTCTTTATTTATTTAAATCAAGTTTAAGCCTGCAGCTCAAAAACAAAAGACGAAAGAAAATTCCTGTGGTTCCTAATAAAATTGTCTCAGAATGTTGGCCCTTATAGACCTACATCAATTTTCTATAGCGTACTTAATAAGAAAGTTTTTCAGTGGAAGAGCCTGACCTCCGTATCGTGCACTATACTCCGTACTTTTTGCCCTAAAGTTAAAAGTTACTTATTCTAGTAGGAAATTTTCCGACAAATTTGATGGTGTTATTCTTAATGCCCTATCTCATTGCGAAAACTCAAAAATCCATATTTTCTAAAAAAAATACAAAATTTCAATTTTAAAACTTTTTTCACTTTTACTTGTCATATTTTCTGTATAAATTGAGATATTTGTGCCGTTTTTTCACTAAATCATTTTCTCATGTATTCTGCGACATCTGGATTAAAAAAATACTAAATATTATTAATAGAATTTTTTTTAGTAAATAAATTTTGAAAAGGGAACACGTCATTTTTTCTTTTTATAGTAAAAATTTTAAGCAGCGACAAACTTTTCGTCCTTAAGAGATAGATACCAACATACAGCGAGTAAAATTTAGAAAAAGGATCATAGAAGTTTTTCCTCTTAAATTTTTTTTTTGTAAAATGCACCAGTTTCGTAATATTTGAAGTTAAAGTTAAGGGTTTTCCGTTGCAAATTCCCACGCGCTCAGCGCGTTGTACTTGATGCTTGATGCATACTAACCCTACGCTTGGAATGCAAGCTAAAGTTTGCAGTTATAATAAAAAACAAATATTTTATGTCCTATTTCATGAGCAAAATAAAATAATTATGTATATCATTTTTTTTTTTTGTTTTGGGTAATTTAATTTCTATTTTTTTTTTAATTCTATTCCTTTCGTAACTTCTGTATTTGCAAATTACGTTATAATTTCTTTGTAGTCTGTATTACTTTTTCAAAGCAATTTTATTGTATAAATATTTCCTTACTATAAATTAAAATTGATAAAGTTTGTGTGATAATAAATACCCGAAATCTAAGTCATTCATTTTTTCAAACAAAACACGTTTATTTAATCGAATGTATTTGTGTATTGATGATTGTAAAAATCTCTAAGATCTATCTCTGAAAGTGTATACCGAAACAGTGGTTTTGTAATAATAAATGCTGTATGACTGAGATTTCGAATATTTGTTGACATCTAATCCACATCACTGACGAGAAATTTACCCTTTAATAATTACTTATTTCAATAATTTGCTTCAATATTAATTACAACAATGAAATACGTGATTTCAAGAAGACAATTCTTTATTACATGAATGAAAATTTGATTGCAATAGAAAAAATAAATTAATTACAACAATGTAATCGATTGGTTACAACAATTAAACTATTATTGATTTTTTTTGGAAAAGTAGAGGTAAATGGTCTGGAGAGGTGGTGATCCAATAAATAACTAATTTTACATTTTGCTCCAAAGGAGAAGTAACGTAAAGTGTTTTTTGTTTTGTCTGATATTACCATAAATAATTTTATTTAAAAGAAAATATTAGCTGATTTAGTTTTCGTTAGTACTAATACAGTGTTTGTGTGTATGTGTTTGTGAATTGGGAAACTTATTCGCCATGGAAGGTATGAATTCATTATATATTTTTAAAACAAGTTTAGTATTGTCTTGTAATATTTAGAAGAGAAAAATCCCCACGGATCTAAAAGAAAAGACGAAAGTAACTATGATTCAAGTACAAATGACACATACTTAATAAATATACATATGAAAGCATAGGAGTAGAAAAAAACTTATTTTCGCATTGTATAGAATAAAGTGAATTGTTTCTATTTACATATACATGCTTTATCTGTAAATATATTTATAAAAGTAACTAATTGTGTTTATTTATATTTGTTTCTGTTATAACGTGTAACTAATTTACATATTAAACTCCAATAATTTAAATCACAAGAAATCTTATTTTTATTTATCACCACCTGTGGTAAATAGCTTTTTTTTTAAATTCATTTCCTGTTCATAAAGTATAAACTACATGTCTCTAAACAAAGCGTGCCTAAGCGGAAGGTCGGCAGTTCGGCAGACACTAGTAGGGCGTGTTCAGCGCGCGGAAATTTGCAACGGAAAACCCTTAACTTTAACTTCAAATATTACGAAAATGGTGCATTTTACAAAAAAAAAAATTTCAAGAGGAAAAACTTCTATGATCCTTTCTCTAAATTTTACTCGCTGTATGTTGGTACCTATCTCTTAAGGACGAAAAGTTTGTCGCTGCTTAAAATTTTTACTATAAAAAGAAAAAATGACGTGTTTCCTTTTCAAAATTTATTTACTAAAAAAAATTCTATTAATAATATTTAGTATTTTTTCAATCCAGATGTCGCAGAATACATGAGAAAATGATTTAGTGAAAAAACGGCACAAATATCTCAATTTATACAGAAGATATGACAAGTAAAAGTGAAAAAAGTTTTAAAATTGAAATTTTGTATTTTTTTTTAGAAAATATGGATTTTTGAGTTTTTGCAATGAAATAGAGCATTAAGAATAACACCATCAAATTTGTCGGAAAATTTCCTATAAGAATATGTAACTTTTAACTTTAGGGCAAAAAGTACGGTGTTCGACTTAAAATATGCGAGATACGGGAGTTAGGATCCTCAACTAGAACTCGAATGTGTTCCAACTTGTACATATAAATGATTAATAAATTCTACTCAGTAGCATAACTTATTATTATTTTTATTATTACTATTATTATTATTATTATTATTATATTTATTCTTGCCTAACCGCTTAGAATATATTACACTAAATTGTGGTACTACAGTAGCATAACTTATATTAAGAAGCAACTTCTGTTAGCCATTATATTAATAAAAAAAAAAAATATCTTTCAACTATTTTTTTCATATATTAATAATACTGTCAATATGTTCTCATTATTTTTCCAGATTTTTTTTTTACCTATAAATTAAAAAGCTTATCATATAATAGATAAAAGTGAAGAATGAAGTATAAATTAAATTCAACATGAAATTATCTTTTCGAAAACATTTGCATATGTATCATTTTCACAGCGATTAATAACTTCGCCGTTATAAAACCGTTTAAACAAGCAAAATAAGTAATGGGTCCTCCACTATATTTTTTTATATTTTATTATGGAACTGTATCTAAACTGAAAGCGATATATAATTTTAGATCGTCTTTATTGTTATTCGTTAAGCCGTAATATTTTTTTTAATATTCTGTGGCGTAGATATAGAGATGGTTTTGTTCTTAAAGAGTGGTTTTCACTAATAGTTGAAGTTACATAAATTCATCTTTTTCAGCACATAAAAATATATAAATATGTTAAAATAACCCTTGTGGTCAATAACTGGAAATACAGGTGGATAGTAAGCAATTTAATAACATAATTAATAAAAAATACATATACCTATTATAGTTCAAGATTTTTTGATTTCTACTGGATAACTTATGTCATTCAACATTGAACTTATGTCATTCACTACGCTTGAAATCTGTCGTGGCATCATAAATTTAAACCCAATGTTATTTGGTTAACTTCTTTTGTTTTATTGTTGTTATTTTCTGCATTTATATACATGAAAATGGATTCTGTATTTCATAAAGGCGATAGCAGAAGGGTAAAAAGTAGTGAGAATAGGTCTGTTGCAAAAATTTTTATATAACTTCTGAGTAATAAATTTTAAAAGATATTGGCTGGTATTCTGAGCGCCCGACTAAGCAAGCGACTAGCTAGTCGCCCGACTATTATAATGTTACAAAATATACCTTACTCGGGTGACGACTTAGTCGGTTGCTTAATCGTGAGCTCATATATACAGGCTGATTCATTGAAATTCCTTTCCTCGATAGCTCCCTTGTCGTTAGAAATGCAGCATAAATTTATTGACATAATTTATTGGACTACTAAAGGAGCATAACGTAAATTTATTTCCACATATGCAGGGTGTTGCATTACGGCTCGGCAAGATTTATTTATCTTTTTTTAATGGAACACCTATATATTTTCATATATTTTGATTAGTATTTCATTTATCTATATGTACCTAAGAGGTTTTGTTTTTGTTTTCCGCGGCGTTGCCAAGATATTTCGTTTTTTCCTTAAAAATCACCTAACACACGCATTGCTTTATAAAGGCGTACTAACTTTATTTTAATAGTAAAAATTACGACGTTTTTTTCAGCTTAACCATAACTATACTCTCTAAATTATTATACAGGGTGGTAAATAAAGCGAAACAAATATACCCAATTTCAAATGAGTATAACTCTTAATTTTCAAATATTATATATATATATATATATATATATATATATATATATATATATATATATATATAAGTAGGTTTTTAATTGATTAAATTTTCTCAATTAGTATTTAACTTGAATAGAGAATAGAGATATGATATAAACATACTGTATTATACTATAATATTTTCTTTCCTTGATAGTCAGAACTATTAAAGCTCATTGCATGTAGAGTTGGGCTAATTACTATAGAACTATGTATTGTCATGAATATATGGCCGATAATACATGCATTAATATAATATACATTTCACATTTCTATTGACCTGTTATCGGCGTCCTCTTCTTCACACGCACACGAGCTCGTCAGCATCGGACAGCTCCTCTAGTGCGCGTCTCCCTAGGTGATATAAATATACGTTATAATTCTAATCACAACAATTAATACAGGCATGCGTTATCATCTAATGAGATAGAAAGAGGGGGGGGGGGGGTAGGGCAGGAATAAGGCTACTCCCAAGTCTCAGACTTGGGCGGGCGCCCCGCATATTAAATACAGCCTACCACCTCGTGCGTTCCGGTAACCTTATCCGCAAAAGTATGCACCTAATGCAGGGACAATCTGCTGGAATACGGCTCTTGTGAATTGTCACTTTAAGCCACTATCGATACCGTCGCCACGTATGTCCCAGACATTTTGAGCTCCCAGAGCTCGACGTCCAAGAGACCATGGGTCCCAGACCCATCATGAGAATTTAGCTTACGATCACACATAGGTCTCAGACCTATCATAATAAACCCCAGGTTTATCCTTAACGTCCCAGACGTTCTCGTGGATCTCAGCCTCTCATTTGGTGTCACTAGCAGTACAATAGTTACCAACACATGTCGCAGACATGTTGAACTCCCAGAGCTAACCCTTCGGATACTAGGATATAACTACACGTTGTGGCCACAAACAAATAATACAAATGTATACTTCACATAAAAAATGGAAGGACTGTATAGCAGAAGATTTGAGAGAGGAAGAATTGTGTCAAGAAGATGTGTTGGACAGGAATGAGTAGAAGAGATGAGTAAGAAACAGCAACCCCTAATACAAGGAGGAAGTGTTAAGTGCAATTTACGAATACATAATGTACGTTCGTGTTATAATTTTATTGGATTTTAGAATCTTTTCAAAAGAACTTTCGGTGTGGAATTTGTAAAAGAATAGTGTGTTCGTGTTACAATTTTACAGAATATATAGAATCTTTTTCAAAGAACTTTTGGTATGGGATTTGTACAAAATAAAAATACATCGAATTGACGGAACGTTGTGCATGTAGATATCACTCGATTAGAAATAGTACAATTGAGTTTTTGTTTGAATTTCCTATTTTTTATGTAATTTGTAAATCTAATATAAACGTGTATAGTTGATAAATAAATAAAAAAAAATAAGGTTATAAGCCACTCGGTAAATATAAATTTACCTGTAACGTAATAAGAAACAGATAAAGCGCATGTATGCATAACAGAAAAGATTATACACGCAGTTGAAAGATAGAAATATGCAAATTTAATCTCACTTTAATAAATACTAAATAAAAATAAAATTTTGAAGCATCATGTGCTAAATTGTTTCATTTAAAGATGACTTTACTCTCATGAAGATATTTTTCATATTTTCTTAGTAAATCAATAAAATACATAAATAACTATTGTAACACGTTTAATTATATTTAATTCACTGCACAGTCTATCCACTCAAATAATTTAAAGCTTGAAATTAATAGTCTTTTTGCCTCGCTTTTCGCAGAGAAATTATGTATTTCTCTGTATTGCTGTACGTATTACCACTTATTGCCGAGTATTCCCAAGTATGGCTACTTATTCCTAAATACTGCCACGTATTCCCTAGTATTCCTAACTATTGCCATGTACTAACAGTATTTCCAAATGTATTCCTTAAAAAATGTACAGGGATTCCCACCAGTGGTTCACCCCTCAGAAAATAGAATTACAATAGAGTGTCAAGCAATTCCAGAAGAAACATTGCGGCGGGTGCAAATAGCATAGAATGATGGGTTGTAACATTGTTTAGGTGTAAATGGCGCTCAATTTGAGCATTTGTTATAAGGTTTTAAATTAAATTAAAATTACATTATTGTTTCCTACTTTAAAACGGTTTATTCAAATATCAATTTATTGACACACCTGTATAGCATTTTTCAAGAGCTTTCATTTGATATGTCACAAAGGGTATATTCCCGTTTAAGATTTAAAAGTTAGTAGTCGTGGGGGTGATATTAGTGAATTCAAAAAAACAAAAATGTGGCCCCCCAGATTCTAAAACATTTAGCGTAAACCGGGTATGTCTATCACAATTCGTTTCAAAGTTATTAAGGCTGGATCGTCTTAAGAGCGCCAGCCTGTATCTGCATAATCATTCCGATGAAACTATTCTCGATACTTCATTTCATTATTTCACACCAACAATGACAAGAATTGATTACAATAATCAAACATTCCTACAATAAAGATTCATTATATTTTTAATTAATTTTAATAAAAATTTACTGATATAATAAATATGTGTATGTATGTAATTTTAGTATATATAAAGTTTAGTAGATAGTATAGTTTAAGTTCTTGATTTTGTGTGATAACTGAGTACTTCCATTGAAACTAATATTTATCTCGAAATCACGATCAGAATCTATTTGTAATTTAACTAATTCATTCATATTATGATCTTATATTGTAACAATATATTTAATAAAATTCTTGGTTAATCCATGTACCTACCAAAATTGGCAAGAAATTTTCATGAATTATTATTGATTTTCTTAAAATAAAGTATTCACTTTTGGAAGAAGAGAAAAATAAATTTATTTCGAAGTTCAAAAATGAGAGACAAAAGTAAACTAACCTAACAAAGAAAAGTTAAAGTCTTAAAGTACACCTAAATTGATGAATGATTTCACTTTATCTTAAAGTACTGCTAAAGTGCTAAAGTTGTCGTATGAAAATGAAGACAGCTGTACTTTAATTTAAAATGTTAAAGTGAAGATAAAATTTATTATGAAAACGGCCCTAAGAAATATTGAATATACTTCCCAGAAAAAGCCGTCAGTAATGTAGTTGGATTTTTGACAATGGCAATTTTCTGTCAATTACAAACATTTTAAATTTTCAACTGGTTTCCACGGAGTTGTTTGAGCTGTGAGTTTCATTAGAATGGATTATTTTATATTTTTATAATTCTCTATCTCTAAATTTATATAAGATATAATAAAAATGTTAAGCGAATCGGATAGAGAATTTTAAATTCTTAAATCCTTGAAATAACATAAATTTCCAAATAATATTTAGAAGATTTGTTTAAGAAACTACTACTTCCGGTTGTCCGATTGTTACCAAAACCTTTTCAGCTCTTCCCATTAATGTCAGATTAAGGCATACGTACTTAAATTGGGCTTTAGTCTTATAGAATTTGGGAAACCGTCCCTCCAACATCCACACACACAGACATCATTGTAAAAAGGTTAAAATCGGCCCAACTACAACGTCGATAAAAAATGAATTAACTAATCCGAAAATAATTGACTTAAAAGAAATTTGAGAATTTAATTAATAGATATGGAATTAAAATAAACAAATGATGATCTGTAATAGATTTTTTTCAATTGTTTCTTAATAAATTTCATTATTTTTTTTTTCGACCCAAATAATTAATAATTCATGTTTTGCTCATGTTTAAAACAAAAGAATATAGACTTGTTATACATGAAACATATAAGAAAAAAGGAAAAAGATGAGATTATTTTCAACATATGTTCCCATTTAAAAAATATTATGGTTGTGTTATATCTCGAGAATTACTAAGTTTAAAAAAATCTAATTACACCGTATTATTCTACGTAAAACACAGTATAAAAATATCTAAACATTTATTCTTTATTTATTTAAATCAAGTTTAAGCCTGCAGCTCAAAAACAAAAGACGAAAGAAAATTCCTGTGGTTCCTAATAAAATTGTCTCAGAATGTTGGCCCTTATAGACCTACATCAATTTTCTATAGCGTACTTAATAAGAAAGTTTTTCAGTGGAAGAGCCTGACCTCCGTATCGTGCACTATACTCCGTACTTTTTGCCCTAAAGTTAAAAGTTACTTATTCTAGTAGGAAATTTTCCGACAAATTTGATGGTGTTATTCTTAATGCCCTATCTCATTGCGAAAACTCAAAAATCCATATTTTCTAAAAAAAATACAAAATTTCAATTTTAAAACTTTTTTCACTTTTACTTGTCATATTTTCTGTATAAATTGAGATATTTGTGCCGTTTTTTCACTAAATCATTTTCTCATGTATTCTGCGACATCTGGATTAAAAAAATACTAAATATTATTAATAGAATTTTTTTTAGTAAATAAATTTTGAAAAGGGAACACGTCATTTTTTCTTTTTATAGTAAAAATTTTAAGCAGCGACAAACTTTTCGTCCTTAAGAGATAGATACCAACATACAGCGAGTAAAATTTAGAAAAAGGATCATAGAAGTTTTTCCTCTTAAATTTTTTTTTTGTAAAATGCACCAGTTTCGTAATATTTGAAGTTAAAGTTAAGGGTTTTCCGTTGCAAATTCCCACGCGCTCAGCGCGTTGTACTTGATGCTTGATGCATACTAACCCTACGCTTGGAATGCAAGCTAAAGTTTGCAGTTATAATAAAAAACAAATATTTTATGTCCTATTTCATGAGCAAAATAAAATAATTATGTATATCATTTTTTTTTTTTGTTTTGGGTAATTTAATTTCTATTTTTTTTTTAATTCTATTCCTTTCGTAACTTCTGTATTTGCAAATTACGTTATAATTTCTTTGTAGTCTGTATTACTTTTTCAAAGCAATTTTATTGTATAAATATTTCCTTACTATAAATTAAAATTGATAAAGTTTGTGTGATAATAAATACCCGAAATCTAAGTCATTCATTTTTTCAAACAAAACACGTTTATTTAATCGAATGTATTTGTGTATTGATGATTGTAAAAATCTCTAAGATCTATCTCTGAAAGTGTATACCGAAACAGTGGTTTTGTAATAATAAATGCTGTATGACTGAGATTTCGAATATTTGTTGACATCTAATCCACATCACTGACGAGAAATTTACCCTTTAATAATTACTTATTTCAATAATTTGCTTCAATATTAATTACAACAATGAAATACGTGATTTCAAGAAGACAATTCTTTATTACATGAATGAAAATTTGATTGCAATAGAAAAAATAAATTAATTACAACAATGTAATCGATTGGTTACAACAATTAAACTATTATTGATTTTTTTTGGAAAAGTAGAGGTAAATGGTCTGGAGAGGTGGTGATCCAATAAATAACTAATTTTACATTTTGCTCCAAAGGAGAAGTAACGTAAAGTGTTTTTTGTTTTGTCTGATATTACCATAAATAATTTTATTTAAAAGAAAATATTAGCTGATTTAGTTTTCGTTAGTACTAATACAGTGTTTGTGTGTATGTGTTTGTGAATTGGGAAACTTATTCGCCATGGAAGGTATGAATTCATTATATATTTTTAAAACAAGTTTAGTATTGTCTTGTAATATTTAGAAGAGAAAAATCCCCACGGATCTAAAAGAAAAGACGAAAGTAACTATGATTCAAGTACAAATGACACATACTTAATAAATATACATATGAAAGCATAGGAGTAGAAAAAAACTTATTTTCGCATTGTATAGAATAAAGTGAATTGTTTCTATTTACATATACATGCTTTATCTGTAAATATATTTATAAAAGTAACTAATTGTGTTTATTTATATTTGTTTCTGTTATAACATGTAACTAATTTACATATTAAACTCCAATAATTTAAATCACAAGAAATCTTATTTTTATTTATCACCACCTGTGGTAAATAGCTTTTTTTTTAAATTCATTTCCTGTTCATAAAGTATAAACTACATGTCTCTAAACAAAGCGTGCCTAAGCGGAAGGTCGGCAGTTCGGCAGACACTAGTAGGGCGTGTTCAGCGCGCGGAAATTTGCAACGGAAAACCCTTAACTTTAACTTCAAATATTACGAAAATGGTGCATTTTACAAAAAAAAAAAATTCAAGAGGAAAAACTTCTATGATCCTTTCTCTAAATTTTACTCGCTGTATGTTGGTACCTATCTCTTAAGGACGAAAAGTTTGTCGCTGCTTAAAATTTTTACTATAAAAAGAAAAAATGACGTGTTTCCTTTTCAAAATTTATTTACTAAAAAAAATTCTATTAATAATATTTAGTATTTTTTCAATCCAGATGTCGCAGAATACATGAGAAAATGATTTAGTGAAAAAACGGCACAAATATCTCAATTTATACAGAAGATATGACAAGTAAAAGTGAAAAAAGTTTTAAAATTGAAATTTTGTATTTTTTTTTAGAAAATATGGATTTTTGAGTTTTTGCAATGAAATAGAGCATTAAGAATAACACCATCAAATTTGTCGGAAAATTTCCTATAAGAATATGTAACTTTTAACTTTAGGGCAAAAAGTACGGTGTTCGACTTAAAATATGCGAGATACGGGAGTTAGGATCCTCAACTAGAACTCGAATGTGTTCCAACTTGTACATATAAATGATTAATAAATTCTACTCAGTAGCATAACTTATTATTATTTTTATTATTACTATTATTATTATTATTATTATTATTATTATTATATTTATTCTTGCCTAACCGCTTAGAATATATTACACTAAATTGTGGTACTACAGTAGCATAACTTATATTAAGAAGCAACTTCTGTTAGCCATTATATTAATAAAAAAAAAAAATATCTTTCAACTATTTTTTTCATATATTAATAATACTGTCAATATGTTCTCATTATTTTTCCAGATTTTTTTTTTACCTATAAATTAAAAAGCTTATCATATAATAGATAAAAGTGAAGAATGAAGTATAAATTAAATTCAACATGAAATTATCTTTTCGAAAACATTTGCATATGTATCATTTTCACAGCGATTAATAACTTCGCCGTTATAAAACCGTTTAAGGAGTTGAGTTGTGAAAGGCAGTGAATACGGTTGTGGCGAACGTGCGGCGATAGTCAAATTCGTTTAAACGATAGATATCACGCTTTAATTCGCGAACCATATGAAATAAATAAACTCTAGTGAAACAAGGTAGTGTTGTGAGTAAAGAAAGTGAAGTGAGAAGTGTCTAGAAGCTCTAAATTTAGAGTAAAAAAGTGTATACAGTGGTGAGACAGTAGCCAAGGACGCGGTAAGCAAGAGTAGAATAGTGGCGGATAAGCTAGAACCTGCATACCAAGATAAAAATTTTAGTCAGGCCCGTACTCAGGAAAGTTGTGCAAATATGTCATCGGATAGAGATGATTACACGTCGGATGACAGTAAAAGAAAGAGAGAAAGTATAGATGGACAAGATATAACAAAACGAAGTAAAAAGACTATGAGAACACCGGACAAAAGTAACAAAGAAGGAAGTGATAAAATAGAATTAAGAGATTTAATGAAAATTATATTACAAATAAAGAACGATACAAAAGAGATAAAACAGGATCAGAAAGAATATAAAGAAGAACTACTACGAATGAAACAGATAAATGAACAGCTGAAGGAAGAAAACATAGAGATCAAAAAAGAATTGAACGACATGAAAGAGAGAATCGAGAGATTAGAGAAAGAAAAAATCAAAAATAATTTCATGATTGTAGGGCTAAGAACAGACTCAATCAGCAGAAAAGACCTAAAAAACACCGTGGAAGACTTCATACACAAGAAAATTGGAGTTAATGTACAAGTGAAGGAAGCAATAAAGATAGGAGAGAAGACATGTAAGGTACAAATGGAAAATTTTCAAGATAAACAAAAAGTAATGGCGAATAAAAAGAACCTAAGAACCTTAAAGGACAAAATCTTCATAAACAACGAACTAACAAGAAACGAGCGCGAAATACAAAAGGAAATAAAAATGTTAGCAGAGAAAAATAAAAAGGCAGGAGATATATTGAAGATAGGCTATCAGAAAATAACAATAAATGGAAAGGAATGGAAATGGGACAAAACAGAAAAGAAGCTGATAGAGGTCAAAGAAGAAGGAGGTACTGCGTCAAAAAACTAAGGGAAAAACGAGGAAAATTGCAACAAAAAGGAAAGACGTCGCAAGCAAAGGAAAAGGATACGATAAGGAATAACAAAACACATATAATTAAGTACGGGATGGGCAAAATAAAAAATAGAGTAAATAAACCAGGGAAAATAATAAAATTTGGAACATGGAATGTAAAAAGTTTAACAGGAAAAGAATATGAATTAACAGAAGAACTGGCAAAAATGAATATGGATTACGTGGGTATAACAGAAACAAAGAGGAAAGGCAAAGGAATCACAAAGACACAAAATGGATATTGGATGTACTGGGTAGGAGTATCGGAAAAAGAAAACGCCAAGGCAGGGGTGGCAATTTTAATTAAAGAGGATAAGATGAAATATGTTTCGAAAGAAAACCTATTGAATGAAAGATTACTATCAATAAATGTTAAGGAAGGAGACGAAAACGAAGAATACACGCTAATTGTGGGCTATGGACCGAACGAGGACGCAAGAAAAGAAGAAAAAGATAACTTCTTTAAAGAACTACAAGAAATAGTAGACAGAAGTGAAAAGAGAGTAATAATAATGGGAGACCTTAACGGGAGGGTAGGAAATAAGAATGATGGAATAGAGTGGTGCTTAGGAAGGAATGGAGAGAATGTGACGAATACAAACGGGAAAAGAATAATAGAGTTTTGCCTAGAGAATGAGTTCAAAATCGGAAATACACACTTCAAGCACAAAGAAATACATAAAATAACAAGACAAGTTATAAGCAAAAATGAAAAATCGATTATAGATTATTTCCTAATTAACAAAGACAGCTGGAATAGAGTAAAAGACATAAAAGTAAAAAGAGGACCAGAGATTGGAAGCGACCATTTCCTTGTAACAATGATACTAAAGCAAGAAGTAATCACAAAAAACGAAACCAAAAGAAAGATAGTAAATAAGAAAATAAAATGCCATGAACTTAGAAGACAAGAGATAGAAGAAAAATTTCAAAAGAACGTCAACGAAGAGTTTAAGAAAAAAGCAAAAGAAAAAGAAGGAAACATAGAAAAGAAATGGAAGAACTTCAAAAAGACAGTGCTAGAGGCAGCAGAAAAAAGCTGCGGCACGACTAGAATAGTGAACAGAAACACAAACAAAACTAGATGGTGGTCGGAAAGGGTAAAAGTTACAGTGAAAGAAAAAAAGAACAAGTGGAATAAATATCTACAAACGAAAGAACCTATTGACTATGAAAAATATAAAGAACAAAGGAAAAAAGTAAAAAGAGTAATAAAGGAAGAAAAAGAAAAAGCATGGAGAGAATTTGGTGAAAAAATGAAAAACGCATACAATGAAAACCAGAAATTATTTTTTGGAACACTTAAAAATATAAGACAAAAGAAGACAGCAACAATTACGAACATTAAAGATAAGGAAGGAAAGACGATAGCAGAAGAAGACAGAATAATGGACAGATGGAGACAGTATTTCATAGAATTACTAGAGGGAAATGATACTAAAGATGAAGAACAACAAGAAAGCCATCGCACACGAACAAAGGAAACAGAAATAACACAAGAAGAAGAAATAAGCTTGAAAGAAATAATAGAAGCAATAAGAAAAACCAAAAGAGGAAAAGCTCCCGGACATGACAAAATAACAGCAGACATGCTGAAAGCACTACCCGAATCAGCACTACAGGAACTTAAAGACATAATGAATGAAGCGCTAAAAGGAATAACACCAGCAGAATGGCAAATAGGTATCATAACACCAATATTTAAAAAAGGAGATAGCAGAGAGTGCCGGAACTATAGAGGAATTACCCTAATAAGTACAGTGGCCAAAATATATGCAAGAATCCTGGAGAGTAGACTAAGAATAGAGCTGGAAGAATCTTTAGAGGAAACTCAATTTGGTTTTAGACCAAATAGAGGAGTAAATGATGCGATATTCATACTAAGACAAATAGGGGAAAAGGCAATAAAAGAAGGGAGAAACGTACATGTGTGCTTCATTGATCTAGAGAAAGCGTTTGATAGAATCAATAGAGAAGACATATGGAAAACGCTAAGAAAAAGGGGAATATCAAATACGTTAATAACAGGAATTCAGAGCCTATATTCAAACACTAAGAGCTATGTAAGAGTGAAACAAGAGACCTCCAATACATTTGAAACTACAGCCGGAGTAAGGCAAGGATGCATTTTGAGCCCGCTTCTGTTTACGCTAATTCTTGACGAAGGAATAAAAGAGACAAAGAAAGAAGTAAAGAAATACTACATAGGAAATTGGAAATTGAGAAGGGTGGAAATAGCAGAATTATGCTATGCAGATGACATGGTCATCATAGCAGAAGACGAAAAAACCTTAATGAGGAATATAGAAATATATGATAAAGCGCTACAAAAATTAAACATGAAGATCAATAAAGAAAAAACGAAAACCATGATACTAGGAAGAAATGAACAACACCACACGATACAACTAAAAAATGAAAATCTACAGCAAGTCCAAAAATTTAAATACCTGGGGGCAATGATCTCAGAAGATGGAAGATTTGATGAAGAAATAAAAGAAAGAAGAACTACAGGAGGCAAAATATTCAATAGCATCAAACACAGCTTCTTAGGAAAGAAAGAAATACCGAAAGAGACCAGAGTACAAATATTTAAAAAAGTAGTGACGCCTATACTCATACACGGAGCTGAAACATGGACATTAACGCAAAGACAAAAAGAAAAAATTACGGCTACCGAAATGAGATTCTTGAGAAAAATAGAGGGGAAAACAAGACTGGACAGAATTGAAAACACAACCTACAGACAAAACTTAAAAGTAAAAGCAATAGAAGATAAGATAGCAGAAGGACAGATGAGATGGTATGGGCATGTAGAAAGGATGGGAGAGGAGAGAATAGTTAAAAAAGTGTTTGAAGCAAAAATTGGAAGAAAGAAACCACGAGGACGACCAAGAAGAACGTGGCTGGAAGAAGTAAAGGAGGCAGCGCAAAGAAGAGGTCTAACTTGGGAAGAAACGAAGACAGCAACACAAGATAGAGCAGAGTGGAAAGAAATATGGAGAAGACCAACGAATCAGAACTCAACCCCCTCCCCCGCAGGCCGGGGGAACGCCTTACACCCGTGAGGGTAGAAAGGTGCAGGATTAAGTAAGTATTTTTCCAGATTTTTTTTTTACCTATAAATTAAAAAGCTTATCATATAATAGATAAAAGTGAAGAAT
The DNA here is from genome assembly GCA_943142095.1 of Ophonus ardosiacus. Classification (NCBI taxonomy): domain Eukaryota; kingdom Metazoa; phylum Arthropoda; class Insecta; order Coleoptera; family Carabidae; genus Ophonus; species Ophonus ardosiacus. Next base: position 24,621,313 of record OW964827.1, on the reverse strand, counting down.
GAAGTATAAATTAAATTCAACATGAAATTATCTTTTCGAAAACATTTGCATATGTATCATTTTCACAGCGATTAATAACTTCGCCGTTATAAAACCGTTTAAACAAGCAAAATAAGTAATGGGTCCTCCACTATATTTTTTTATATTTTATTATGGAACTGTATCTAAACTGAAAGCGATATATAATTTTAGATCGTCTTTATTGTTATTCGTTAAGCCGTAATATTTTTTTTAATATTCTGTGGCGTAGATATAGAGATGGTTTTGTTCTTAAAGAGTGGTTTTCACTAATAGTTGAAGTTACATAAATTCATCTTTTTCAGCACATAAAAATATATAAATATGTTAAAATAACCCTTGTGGTCAATAACTGGAAATACAGGTGGATAGTAAGCAATTTAATAACATAATTAATAAAAAATACATATACCTATTATAGTTCAAGATTTTTTGATTTCTACTGGATAACTTATGTCATTCAACATTGAACTTATGTCATTCAACATTGAACTTATGTCATTCACTACGCTTGAAATCTGTCGTGGCATCATAAATTTAAACCCAATGTTATTTGGTTAACTTCTTTTGTTTTAATGTTGTTATTTTCTGCATTTATATACATGAAAATGGATTCTGTATTTCATAAAGGCGATAGCAGAAGGGTAAAAAGTAGTGAGAATAGGTCTGTTGCAAAAATTTTTATATAACTTCTGAGTAATAAATTTTAAAAGATATTGGCTGGTATTCTGAGCGCCCGACTAAGCAAGCGACTAGCTAGTCGCCCGACTATTATAATGTTACAAAATATACCTTACTCGGGTGACGACTTAGTCGGTTGCTTAATCGTGAGCTCATATATACAGGCTGATTCATTGAAATTCCTTTCCTCGATAGCTCCCTTGTCGTTAGAAATGCAGCATAAATTTATTGACATAATTTATTGGACTACTAAAGGAGCATAACGTAAATTTATTTCCACATATGCAGGGTGTTGCATTACGGCTCGGCAAGATTTATTTATCTTTTTTTAATGGAACACCTATATATTTTCATATATTTTGATTAGTATTTCATTTATCTATATGTACCTAAGAGGTTTTGTTTTTGTTTTCCGCGGCGTTGCCAAGATATTTCGTTTTTTCCTTAAAAATCACCTAACACACGCATTGCTTTATAAAGGCGTACTAACTTTATTTTAATAGTAAAAATTACGACGTTTTTTTCAGCTTAACCATAACTATACTCTCTAAATTATTATACAGGGTGGTAAATAAAGCGAAACAAATATACCCAATTTCAAATGAGTATAACTCTTAATTTTCAAATATTATATATATATATATATATATATATATATATATATATATATATTTACATCCCACCACCATTGTGGCGTCCCCTGTGTAATTTTCTACATTCAAAGTGACGTCCTTGTGCATAAGACGTCCGTATACCGGACGTCATATGCACATGGCCTTATAAATTTTTTTCTGACATCAGGGGGGCCTCTAGTATCGTATAGCAAAATTTGTTATGGACGTCAGAATGATAGCGGAATGAAAAATGTATATTTTTTGTAGTTCAAAAAAATTCCACTTGCGGCGCTAGTGTCGTCCGGCGTATATACAATGTATATACTGAAGTTTCATTCCAGCGACATTCTGAACTCCGTACACTTGGCAACTGTGGAACTCTGGGTACTACATTAGCGCGCAACTCTTCTAATCGTATTTAAAGCTACATTGTGCACACATGATAGTATTTAAATTAATATTTATGTAATCAAACCATTTGTTTTTGCACTTGTAAAATCCTCTGAGCAAATATAAAATCAATAAACTATGAAATCAAAACGTATGGTTTACAAATGTAATAAATTTAAAAAAGGTAATTATTTATAAATACTCCTATCATAAAGCTGTATTATTAAGTACAAAGTCGAAAAAGAGAGTGTAGAAATAATTATTAAAAGAAAAAATGTTTAAAACATATTAATATGTACTACAAACGATTTATTAAATATAGATATTTTTTATTCTGGGTACTTCTTCCTATTTCTCCTCTACTTGAGGTGTTTCATTAAAGTGTTTTCTTTTAATTAGAAAATATTTTTATACATTTTAGATAGTTTAAATACGTTAAAATATTTGCTTTTTATTTTTATTATAATGTAAATTGAAAAATTTTATTATATGCGTTAGTGAGTTATGTAGAAATATAAATGATCAAAAGTAATAACTTTTAAAAACAGAAGAAGAAACATGGATAAATAATTTGTTTATGTGTAACAACTAAAGATTAATGTAACAAATTAATGTTTATGAAATACTCTCTCTGGAAATAAGCAGGACTGTTCGATGTAATAATAAATATTTCATAAATTTCACTTATTTGTTTTTACCTCCCGCTACCCTTGGTAAGGGAGTTATAGGGATCTTGCTAAGAATCGCATGTTGAGATTTTGATAAATGACCACGTTCTAGGGTCACTAGAATCCGATTTTATCATTTTCACGATGATGTCTGTATCTGTGTGTATGGATTTTGTAAACGCTCTAACTCAAATACTATCATTCAGAAAATTCTGAAGCGTGTTTAACCCTATTCTAATATGGAAAGAAACCATTAGATTTTGGTGTAAATCGGATAACCGGAAACGGCACTTTACTTGAAGCTCATAATGGTTTTTCGTCAAAAAATACCATTAAATGTCATTTTTTCTACAAGTATACATTAATAATTTTTCTATGTATTTTAGAGATAAATCTTTTTTATAAATCCCAATGCATTTCAAAGATAAACAAAATTCCTTTGTTACACAGTAGTTTATATTTTAAATGTGTCACTGCAAAAAAAAAAAATAGGTATGAATTTAAATTAATAAAAATGAAATAGCGGGAGGTATTGTGTTAGCCACATCAGATTTTTTAATTTTATTTTCTCCGAAGGGGTTCAATAACTCTCAGGGGAGATTGATAATTTCAGAACAGTTCACAAGCTAAAGCTCTAAAATTATCTTTTGCTGTGATTTATAATATTTTATCAAATTTCCATAATTTCGACTATACTCCTATTTGATGTGGCCATCACATTACCTTCCGTCAGTTCTATACAAATGCCATACAAAAAGTTTCTAGCAAAAGATTCTACATTTCCAGTATTTCATTAAATTGCAGTCTGGCAGTTCCATATATTTTGTACAAATACCACATAGAAAATTTCTATATTTCCAGTAAAATTATAACACAAACATATTATGTAATTTGCACTTGACACTGACTTATTATGGCAATTAGAATTTTCTTAATAATATACCTATTATAGTAATTTCCGTAAAAATTCCAATTTATTGGAAAAATAGCAGAACCCAAACGGCTGCTTTTCATATATTTTTACAATTTAATTGACATGTGAAAAATAATTTGTTCAACAAATAGCTATTTACTTAGAATAAGCGTATTAAAATCGGAATTGAATATTAATAATAAGCTTCTTATTATAAATTTCATAAAAATTTGAATTTATTGCACAAATAGCCGAAGTGCATCCAAACTGTTGTTTTTCACATATTTTCACTCTTTTTTACAAATAATTTGTTCAACAAATAGAATAAAAATATTAAAATCAGAGATTAATAATCATATTAACCTTATTATTATATTTCTTCACTATTTTATTGACATGTAACAAATACTTTGTTTATCAAATAAAATTTTTATGACTATAATACAAAGGATGACGACAAATTTTACTAAAAAAAAAGTATTAATTCAGTTCATATTAAATTATTATTAAAAATAACTATCTGTACTTTTTAATTGTAAGATTTTGGGGTTATTTAAATAGTTCATTCTTCACTTATTTTCACATATTTACATTTACCGTCGGAGAAAATAGAATTGTTGTTCTTGTACACTAAGTGCAAGAACATTTTACATTTCTATCACATTTTGTACCATCGAGTTTTTTTACTGTAAATACATTATTAAGATTTTGTTATTGTTTATTTGTATAACGGGTATCTACTTTATTTTTGTTATATGTATGAGAAATACAATGGTAAAATTTTAATTTGGATAAATTTTTTTCCTAATAATTTTAGAACAAAAGTATTAAGTATTAAAAATGACATTTTAAATGACAAATTAACAGTTCCATTTTCAAATTGCTTACAGATTGCCAAAAGAAATTACCATTATCAAACATTGTAGGAATCTATGATGTTTACAGCAAAGTATGCATATTGTTGTAAAAGAGTGCTTTGGTTTCTGCATCAGAATAATGTATTTAATATTGGCAACGCTGCTGGACGTCACTGTAACGGTAGTATGAATAAAAATATACAAATTGGACGTCACAAGTACTGATTATGTCTGAAGTATATACTGTGGACGTCGGATTCACTCAGAATGGAGGAGCTCATAATGTCCGTCAAATGAAAGGAAACGTATATCGTTATAAATCGACTTTATTGATATTTGAACCGAAATTCATAATCAGGGGGGAAAAATAAGTAGATATACTTTATAAAGCCGATACCTATCTCTATTCCTTTCGGTGGTTGCCACAATGTCCTAGCCATGAAAGGACGCAGCAATGATAGCGGGATGTAAATATATATATATATATATATATATATAAGTAGGTTTTTAATTGATTAAATTTTCTCAATTAGTATTTAACTTGAATAGAGAATAGAGATATGATATAAACATACTGTATTATACTATAATATTTTCTTTCCTTGATAGTCAGAACTATTAAAGCTCATTGCATGTAGAGTTGGGCTAATTACTATAGAACTATGTATTGTCATGAATATATGGCCGATAATACATGCATTAATATAATATACATTTAACATTTCTATTGACCTGTTATCGGCGTCCTCTTCTTCACACGCACACGAGCTCGTCAGCATCGGACAGCTCCTCTAGTGCGCGTCTCCCTAGGTGATATAAATATACGTTATAATTCTAATCACAACAATTAATACAGGCATGCGTTATCATCTAATGAGATAGAAAGAGGGGGGGGGTAGGGCAGGAATAAGGCTACTCCCAAGTCTCAGACTTGGGCGGGCGCCCCGCATATTAAATACAGCCTACCACCTCGTGCGTTCCGGTAACCTTATCCGCAAAAGTATGCACCTAATGCAGGGACAATCTGCTGGAATACGGCTCTTGTGAATTGTCACTTTAAGCCACTATCGATACCGTCGCCACGTATGTCCCAGACATTTTGAGCTCCCAGAGCTCGACGTCCAAGAGACCATGGGTCCCAGACCCATCATGAGAATTTAGCTTACGATCACACATAGGTCTCAGACCTATCATAATAAACCCCAGGTTTATCCTTAACGTCCCAGACGTTCTCGTGGATCTCAGCCTCTCATTTGGTGTCACTAGCAGTACCATAGTTACCAACACATGTCGCAGACATGTTGAACTCCCAGAGCTAACCCTTCGGATACTAGGATATAACTACACGTTGTGGCCACAAACAAATAATACAAATGTATACTTCACATATACCATGCATGCCAAATACACAAACGGTGTATAAACATAACAATCAAGCATCTGTTGATTTGCATTCGATCATCATACCTGTACAATAATTAGTATGACTGTGAGTTTAATCAGTCACCTTTAATTACTGCAAACTGCTTGTCTTTCTTATTGACACTGACATCCACAGATCTGAACACAATGACCAATATACACCGACTAACTCATCTAAGGGTCGTCGGCTGAGGGCTGTTTATTTTTCTAGGAATGTTTATGCCAGTGTTTCTAAACCAGTGATGCGTAAAGAAAAGTGAATCTTACATATATATATATATATATATATATATATATATATATATATATATATATATATATATATATTGTATTATCTTTATTTTTTATTAAGAGGTATCATATGCCTAAAACCAATAGTTTCGGAGTTTTTCACCATTTTCTCTAAATTTACTTGTTTTAATTAAAAATTAAATTGAGTATGCAATGGAAATTATGTTTTTAACAAGAAACAATTGCAATATTTACATTATTTTGCATTAGGCAATAACTAAAACTTTGTTATTAATATTAACTCGATTAGGTAATAATCATTTATTAATATGAATATTTCCCAAGAAGAACTTAAGAATATGGTGTACGCACTTGGAGCAGCGGAAAGAAATTCTTGTTGGCTTCATGAATTTACGCAGAACGGTTTCCGGAAAGACGACAACCAGATCGGCGTTGTTAAGAGAGTCTTCGAGAAAGGTTTGAAAGAACTGGTCATGTACAGTACGAAAAAAGAGAACGGGCCAGAAATGAAGATACTGAATTAATTATACTCGCTAGCGCTGTTGAAGATCCCCATACAAGCACGCGAAAAATCAGCCGTGAAGTAGACGTAAGTCAATCTACCGTGTCAAGGATTCTTCGGAAAAATTAATTTCACCCTTATCACATACACATCCTGCAAGAATTAAGCGGACGTGATTTTCGAAATCGTCGAAGTTTTTGCAAATGGGCTATTGAGAGATACAGGGATGAATCAACATTTCACAAAAATGGACAAGTAAACCACCAAAATTTCCATTATTATGACACCCTAAATCTACATTTTGTGAGACCATTAGACCATCGGCACACATGGTTTCTTAATGTATGGGGAGGTATATTAGGAAATCGCATTATTTGACCATACTTTTTTGACAACCATATTAATGGACAAAATTATTGTGAATTTTTACAAACTTATCTTCAATATTATTTAGATAATTTACCCCTTAATATAACCCGGAGATTGTGGTTTCAACATGATGGTGCACCGGCCCACAACAGTCTTCGTGTTAGAAATTATTTAAATTATGAATATCCTAATAGATAGATCGGAAGAGGTGGCCCAAGTTATTGGTCTGATAGATCTCCGGATCTTACAAAATTGGTATTTTTCTTGTGGGGCTATGTAAAGTATTTGGTCTACCAGACAGCACCAACTACCCGAGAAGATATGATGGAACGAATTCGTAACTGCTTTGCTAATGTCGACGCAAATATGCTGCGAAGAGTAAATGACTTATTTTTAAAGCGTGTGCAAATATGTTTTCATGAGAATGGTGGTTACATTGAAAATCTTATGTAAATTTCAATGGGGGATTCCACCATTATTTTTATAATTTCATCCGAGAGTGAGAAACTTCGTATTAATAAACGATATATGGTCCCACAAAAAAATATATGTGTCGTCACGAATATAAGTTTTCACCATAAACTGTTTTCTTTGTAGACCTAAATGTAAGAGTATAATGCTATTTCTAAATTATATTTTATAACAAATCTGAAAAGGTCGATTGGAACCAAAAATGGAGATAAATAATTAGATGGTATAGCAGTCCCATATACAAAATTTCAACATTCTACGGCTGGTAGAGTTATGCGAAAAATTCAAAGAAACCCTTCGAGAAAAGTGCCCTTTTGGCCCAGTCGATTGCAATACAAACAGGACGGGCACAACAAGATGTTACAGTAGTTAAAAATACAAAATTTTAACATTCTATGGCTAATAGTTTTTGAGTTATGAGAGATACATTATGTATGTTCAGTACAAGGAGGTAATTAACCCCAAATATGTTATGTCCAAGTTCTTGTACACAATTTCCATTGTATACTAGATTTAATTTTTAATTAAAACGGGTAAATTTAGAGAAAATGGTGAAAAACTCCGGAGCTATTGGTTTTGGGTATAGGATACCCCTTAATAAAAAATAAAGATAATACAAAAATAAACACAACTGAATAATAAAATATAGGGTGTTCCATTTGAAAATGACGAGTTATAGTCATTTGAAATTGAGTACATTTGATTCGTTTTATTTACCACCCTGTATAATAATGTGAAGAAAAAATTCTGTGAAAACATAGAGTATAGTTACGGTTATACAGAAAAAAATCGTAATGTTAACTATTAAAATAAAGTTAGTATGCCTTTATAAAGCTATGCGTGTATTAAGGTGTTCCATTTAAAAAAAGACAAATAATTCTTGCCAAGCCATAATGCAACACCCTATATATGTGAAAATAATTTTACATTATGCTCCTTTAGTAGTCCAATAAATAATGTCAATAAATTTATGCTGTATTTCTAACGACAAGAGAGCTATCAAAGAAGGGAATTTCAATGATTCAACCTGTATATTTACAGGATGTCTCTTAAATAGGGGGACATGGCTTAACCACAGATTCCTGAGGCTAAAATAAGACGATTTAACTGAACTTTCTTCTACCAGAAAGTATACCATTTAGCCAGAATTCTGTTTCAAAGTTCTTCGAAAAAAAATATTTTTTTTGCTCGTAATAACGCTTTATACGATTTGGATGAAATTTGGTATGACTGTTCATATGGTTATAAGTCATCTTTTAAGGTGATACTTGTTATTATTAGTGAACAGTGTATGAAACTTAGGTATCCCAACATTGATTAGACCGTAACTTTTTAATGGCCACGCCGATAACATAATTTTTTTTTTTCAGAAAGATACATTCAATAGTAAACTTGTCTCTCTCGGTTTAATTTGTGATATCTGTTACGGTTCAAACAGAAAAAAATAAAACCTGAGTGACTGCATCGTGAATTTTTTTATAATAAATTTATTCTAGCAGTCTATACAAATGTCAAACACCTAATTTTTAATGACAGTAACGAGTTGCCAATCTTCTCAACTTGTTTAGGAGTAAGCTAACATATTTTTATTCGTGTTATTTATAATAATGGTAGTAAAATATTAGGCCGAACAAACGGATGTTACTAGTTTCTGAATATTGCGAATAAATTTTTTGACAGCCCAAAAACAATTGTTACTGTTATTAGAAATTAGGTGTTTGAGATTTGGATAGACTGCTAGATTAAATTTATTTTTAAAAAATTTACGATGCAGTCACTCAGGTTTTATTTTTTTCTGTTTGAACCGCAACAGATATCACAAATTAAACAGAGAGAAAAGTTTACTATTGAATTTATCTTTCTGGAAAAAAATAATTTCACGTTATTGGCGTGGCCATTAAAAAGTTATGATCTAATCATTGTTGGGACACCTACGTTTCATACACTACTGGTTTACTAATAATAACAAGTATCATCTGAAAAGATGACTTATAACCATATAAACTGTCATACCAAATTTCATCCAAATCGAATGAAGCGTCCGATTATTATAAGCATAATTAATTTTTTTTCGAAGAACTTTGAAGCAGATTTCTGGCTAAATGGTACACTTTCCGGTAGAAGAAAGTTTAGTTAAATCGTCTTATTTTAGCCTCAGGAATCTGTGGTTAAGCCATGTCCCCCTATTTAAGAGACAGCCTATATAATATAACGTCAACTGTTTTTCTATTGGCTATGAATGACGTGTTGTATGTACTTCGACGTCGCAGGAGTGGGGAGTTGTTTTCATGACTATTTCTGACGCCAATCTTTTAATTTAATTATTTACGAAAATAACAATAAATTATTATTTTTATTTTTGTTAGGTACTATGAAAAATACTGCATAAATTTTCATTTCACATACTTTTAAAAATATGTGAAATAGGCTCATTTGGAATAGAATAAATGTCTGACGTAGAAATAGAGATGAGGAAATGGAATTAAAAACTCGATTATTTTAAAAACTAATAACCGGTTGCGTGTACTGAAGGATTAAAATTACCCGTTGGTGGGTAAAATTCCATAATAACGTATTTCTTAATGTTACTATTTTAATATTTAAGAATAAAAGCATGTCATGTGCAGATAATGAAAGCGAAGTATTTTGCGAATTATGCTATTATTTTTTTACCTCTCGCTAAGAGAGGTATTGGAATCATGCTAAAAATTGCATATCAAGATTTTAGTGGATAAGCACGTTATGAAGGTCCCTATAATCCGATTATAACATTTTTACGATGATGTCCGTATGTGTATGTGTGTGTATGTGTGTGTGTGTGTGTGTGTGTGTGTGTGTGTATATGTGTGTATGTTGGAGCCACGGTTTCTCAAATACTATAAGACTTAAAAAATATTTAACTGCAGTTTCCTCAATCCGACATTCCTGGGAAGAGTTGCTTATATTTTGGTAACAATTGGACAACCGGAAGTAATAGTTTCTTTAAAAAAATCTTCTATTATTTTTTGAAAATTTTTGTTATTACTAATATTAAAGAATATAAAATCTTCATCCGATACATTTAAAATTTTTATTATATCTTCTATGGAGTTAAAGATAGAGACATATAAATATATAAAATAATAAGGTGTAAATTTATCTCGCAGCCCATGGAAAACAAGTGGAAAAATTAAAATGTTTGTAATTGGCAGATAAATGTGAATGTGAAAGCCAAACACATTATTGAAGACTTTTCCTGGGAAGTACATTTAATATTTTTTATTTTATTATTAATTAAATATTTATAATTATAGATACATGTAGGTACTACATATACCCTTCAGAAATACCGTCAATCTCATCAAAGAATTGGAAGAATCTCGAACATAGATGAATAAGAGTGAATAGAATGAATTAAAAAATATAAAAATATATAAAGCAGATATGTGTTTTTGTGTGCATCAGAAATGTCATATATGTTACAATACATTATTTAGCCTAATATGGAAATAGCGAGAGGCCTTGTGATGGCCACAATAGATTCTTTTATACTGAATTCATAATTAGTAGTTTTGTTTTGAAAAGAAACTTGTTTCATTTGTTATTAGAAATATAAATAGGTCTGTTCGTTTGTATTACACTAACTTGTACAAAATGTACCGAGAATACGTCACAGTGTGGTTTAGTGCAACGTAGTACAGACTGAAGAAGACAGTACCTTGCTGTCGAAACGTTGTTAATTTAATAAAATATCTACAGAACTAAACCCAAATATTGTTTAATTTTAGTACAGACTTGTTTTCGAAATTGAAACGAACACTAATTAGACAAGTTAGTGCAGATTGTAGGTTAACTAGAACGCCATTTATAAATATGTATAATTATAATTATTTTTCCATTTAGTTAAAATTTATTGCAATTCTTTCAATATGAAGAATCCATTAATGCTTATTATTTGTAGGTACTAAATGTGAATTACACATATCTATATCGATTTTAATAGTTTTCAGTTAAATTAAAACTTTTTTTTAATAAATATTTTGTATGCAGTGATATATTACTTATTTTTCCATTTTATTTCTTTGGTATTCTTAAAACACATTTCCTTTGATTCATTTTTAGAATATGGAATAAGATTTTGCAGATTAATGAAAAAATTATAGTTACAAGTATACACGACAATCTATGTGACAAATTGTGACATCGTTGTAAACACTGCGCACTGCACTAAGTGTACTAGCTCGGAAGGTAGTACAGTTAAGACAAGTTAGTGCAACATGTACGACTACAAACGAACACAGTGCAGACAACTTCGAACACACAAACGAACATATTTTTCAAAAAATTACAGGTTAGTGCAGCTAGAACCATACAAACGAACAGACCTTATGACAGCAATGGATTTGCCCGTTCCATTTAAAATGAAACATAGGGAACGAATCTGACAGAAGTATTATATTTAAATATTGTAAGAAAATTAGGGGCGTCATAAAACCATTCGAGAGCACTAAATATATTTTGGGCACAATGTGCACACAGTATTTTTTCTACAATTAAATTTAATTTTTAGAAAACATATAATTATTTAAACAAAATTAACCTCTAATGACATCTTGTCAATATACCAGATAATAGTTGAATTATCCTACAAGTTATGATTTGACATTTGATTGACAGCAATGTCTGTCTCAGTTAAAACGACTCACGGTTAATGAATTTGACAGAAGTATTATATTTAAATATTGTATGATATTTAGCCGAGTCAGAAAACCACTCGGGCACAAGATGCACACTATATTTCTTTTACAACTAATTTTAATTTAGAATGCAGGTATAATTATTTAAACAAAATTAATCTCTATTGACGTCTTATCAAATGTCAAATTCGTTCCCTATGTTTCATTTTAAATGAAACGGGAAAATACATTGCTGTCAATCAAATGTCAAGTCGTAACCATGAGTATGACACACCTAATGTTTCACCTTAAAAAATACTCACGGTATATATATATATATATATATATATATATATATATATATATATATATATATATATATATTATTTGGTTGATTGTTTTCGGTTCTGGAAATCTTTTAACTGCTTCAATTTTATTTTCAGTTGGTCATACTTTCCTTCGCTTTTCTCACGACCTAAATATTCTATCGTATTTTGTAAAAATTGACATTTTGTCCAATTTATCTCCAATCTGTATTCTTCGGTTACTTTTAAAACTAGTTCAAGTTTTTCTACAGCTTCTACGTCATTGGGTGATGGTATTATGATATCGTACGCTGGTGAATTGCAAAATCCGAACGGTGTTTTTAGAAATTCAAACTGCCCACTTGTTGTAACGAACGATGTGTATTTTGTACTGCTTTCATCTACTGGAATGTGGAAAAATCCATTCTTCAAGTTTATTGTTGTAAAAACTTTAGCATTCCTGTTTGTTCATCTTCTGGTAATCAACACAAATACGCGTTGAGCCATTATTTTTCTTCACTAGTACGATTAAAGATAAACTTTATTGTGCATTTAATACATGTCGAAATTTCAGAAGAAAAAATGAAAACTAAGCCGATTTGTAGATGTTTAAAATTTTAGTGAAATTTCATAAAAGTTTAAATTGTTAATAATTCGTTAACCGCTCATCGGAGCAAAAATCGTTTAACATGACATGAAAGAGAATTCCAAGCTGAATTAAAATTTTTAAACCGAGGTACCGTATCTTTAACCGAATCAGAGTGGTTGATGAATTTGTGGAAAAGAGTTGACAAAAATTATTTAAAAATCATCAATAATTTACTTCTTTTGATGCCACGACAAATGTAAATTGTTGCAAATAACAAAATCTATTTACTAAGTATTAAAAACTTAATATTGCTCATATTTTATGTGAGTAAATTTTCTTTCATAAATTGTTCTGGTTACCTATTTTTGAACATAACTCTTTGAGAGTTCATCCTAGGTAAAAAAATGCACGAACCCTTTTTGCTCAAAAAGTAACGAGCTTTAATTTTGTATTCTTGTAAAATTTTGATACGGGCCACTGGTTTTGAAATAATAGCGAATAACTAATTTTTTGCACCTTTGATGCAAGATGGCCGCTCACGTCCAAGGGCACAAATTTGAATCTTTTATCCCCGTCTCGACCCAAACAACATAATTATGTTAAAATGGTTTTTTCTTCACCTTTTGCAAGCCAAAGGGCTTTTTTGATCTCCATTGACTGGACTATCAAGCAGATATCACTTCCTGTGTCAACAAGTGCTTGTATTTCAGAACCGTTTAAATTTATTGTTTTGTACATATCTATTTTTTTTTTCGTTTCCAAAATTTGCATAATACTTTTTTCTTGATTAGCTTTTGTAACTTTTACTTCAGGTTAAACTTGTTTCTTAAAACATTTTCATGCGATATGTCCAAACTGGTTACAGCTAAAATATTTGCTGCCTAGTGCTTTTGATTTACACTCAGTTGCTTCGAAGTCGTCCTCTTCGCAATTGCAGCATCTTTGTTTTTTCGTTTCTGGTTTAACATCTTTCTTTTTGTTGTCAAATTTGTGATTTCGGTCTTTTCTTTACGTGGAATTGATTGATTTGTTCTCGGCTTTCTTCCTAACGTCATTGTAGACCTTCAATTTCTTTTTAAATTCTTCTATATTTGTAGCTCCGTTTAATACTGTTTTGTTTGCTGGTTCGTCATATATTCCGTTTATTATGTAATGTATGAGAGCTTCTGTTTCCATTTCACCTTGTCTGGCAAGTTCTTTCATTGCTATCCATTTTTCGTCAGAGTAAGCATTTGTTCCGCTAAAAGTTCTTATAGAATCTTCGATATCTCTGTAGTTAACGGACATTTTTGGTGGAGATGTTTTTATTGACAATCTGGAAGCGGCGACGGATATCTTGTCTTCGACATCTTCTTTTACGTCTTCTTTGACTTCTTCTTCGCCATCGTCTTCTTCCTCTTCTTCTTTTAATGAATCAAGATTCATTAGCGCGATGCACGTATTCTGCGCTATTTCTTCTTGGGTGGGACCGGCTTATATCCACAAAATTTTTGCAATTGCTTGCACATCTACAAAAGTCAAATTCCTGTTAATTTATTTTAGTTTAGTTTTACGCTCATCTTATTGACAGTCAAATGGGAATCCGCAGAATTGGCGAACTACTCGTCTGCGCGCTTTGTTGCCCTCCGTTTCGAACATAAACTTGTACAGGATCTTGATGATTTTTAAAGGAGCAGCTTCGATGTTTTGCGAAATGAATGGGATGTCACGCAGAGTCGTTATCTTTTTCTTTCTTCTTACTTCTTTCTTCTTACTTCTGTCTTCTTACTTCTTTCTTCTTACTTCTTTCATCTTTCTTCTTATTTGTCTTGTCCTCAGCGATTTTTGCAGTATATAGCTTGTTACATTACTTTTTCCGCTGTCGTTCTGTTCTTTCTTTCCTCTTCTTTAATCTTTATTTCTTCCTGCTCGGCCTTCTTACTTTTCTGTACTATCTTTTCCAAGCCCTTCACGACAATATTGTAAACATTTTATAGGTTTTTATTGTTAAAAGTTTAGCTAGAAATTTGCATCGTATAAAGTACATTGTTGTAGACCATCTAGTAACAAACCTGTTCATGTAATTGTTGCTAAACTTTGGTATTTTGTACTACAATTAAGCTTTCATTTGTTTTTATTGTTTACAATACTTGACAGCACAGAGCGCGCATTATTAACCTTCACATGTCTGTAAATTAAAGTAACGTTTACTCTAGCAACTAGTTAACTAGTTTCACGTTTCGCTCAATAAAACTTTAAATAAATAATGTCAAAGTTCCGTTTCAATCTCTTTATATAATAATAACAATAATATTGTAATAGTACTGTTTGTTCATATTAGAATTTATTTTATTCTTTTATTCGTCTTCATAGTTGTGTTGCCTTTAAAGTATACAGTCGTGAATGAGTCTTTAGTTCTTAACTTTCTTCTTTCTATTCAATTTATTTCTTTCTTTCTTCTTCCGCCGCGAACTTTTTTCAGTTCTAAAAAATAGGGACAATTTCCGTAAATTCGTGTGTTGGGCTTGCAACAGAACGATTGCTCGTGGCGTCGTGATTTTGCACGTGGGACTAAATATTTTTTTCGTGTGCTAGTTCATAACCCGGAGTGGTTTCGCTGACGTGGAATATTAGTGCCGGATTTTTTTTTTGTGACTCGTTTGCTGTGTGGTATCCGTCGAAGAGCACGTGCTTTCGTTTGTGGATGACCCGATTGGTGGAAAGAGTCCGGCTCTGCGTGAGGATCCAAAGTTTGCTTCCCACGGCACCGCTTTTTTAGGACATCTCCAGCTGTTGTGGTACCGTGTGCAACCCGGCGTCCAACTGCTATCAACCCCCACCATTCCTGATTACCAACTGCTATCAACCCCCACCATTCCTGATTACCAACCGCCACTCTGGATTGGGATAAGTCAATTTCAGAATTTTATTTATATGTATTTTATAGATCGTTCTGTTGTGCTGAAATCGTCAGCTGAAGACTTTATATATATACTCATATTCTGGACTGTAATTGTTCATTGCTATCTTGTTTTGGGCAGTCAGCAATAGACTGCATAGAGATTTCATTATTATTGCGATTGTTGTGACTAGCACAACAATATACAGTTATTAATATTTTGTCTTGTCGGTCGTGGATTGTTTGTCGCCCTGTCTCAACTGGCTTGTGCATGGCCTACGTCGTATGGTTAGCCAACAATAGACGTATAGATGTCTGTCGGGTTACGGGCTTTTCGCGTCGCAAATTTTATCTTTCAATGCTCAAAATTTACATTGTTATAAATATATTTATCTTTATGATATTTACGATTTGCCTGTCACTGCATTATTCTAGAACTCACTTTGTTGTGCAACAATATATTTTTTTGTGCATTCAACTTTTATGTAGATATAATACTTTTTTACGTACACTCTTTTACAAGTTTTGTATACTTCAACCTATATATTTACATTTATATTAAAATTTTGCTAATATTATTAAACATACATTTAGATTTATTTTTTGAAAGCCTTGAGTATTATTTTGGGGGAAAACCTTATTTCAGTCGTTTTCAGACAACAACCGAGTTAAGGTAGGTAAATATTTCGAATTGTACCTTTTCGTAATTTTATTATTAAAAATTACGTGGCGCCTATCCGACCCTTTTTTGCTTAATTTCCAACCCTCTCCCTTCTCCACTGTAAAGCTGGCAGCCGCACACCAAACCAACTACGGTGCGTTTTGTTGTAATTAACGAACATGCCACTGTTCTTACATAATAACCTTCTTCAGTGTTGATAATGCGACGCTATTTTGTTGTTATCTCGTGAGCAGTTTTGTCGCGCGTTGCCGTCCGAGTCTTGGCTTTGTTTTCAATTAAGTCACTTTCATTCGTTGCAGTTCTTTGCCTTAAGTAATTCTTAGAATTTTCACGTAAACATTCTTTTTTCGTCTTTGTAATTGTGGATCGTTTATCCCAAATTAATGTCTCCGCTTCATTTTGTGCGACATCCACTTGTATCAGTTCGTTTCCTTCAGTGCCACTTCTGGGTGTGGCTGCAATAGTCAGCCGTCTTAATCGTATTGGTGGTTCAGCCCTTCGTCTTTGGCTTCCAAATCACCGTTGTCGTCTTCTTAGCTGCCGTCTGCACACTCACTACACAGCACTTCACAACACTTCACGGGAAACACTGCGCGATACACAATTATTAC
The DNA here is from genome assembly GCA_943142095.1 of Ophonus ardosiacus. Taxonomy (NCBI): domain Eukaryota; kingdom Metazoa; phylum Arthropoda; class Insecta; order Coleoptera; family Carabidae; genus Ophonus; species Ophonus ardosiacus. The sequence goes on along the minus strand of OW964827.1, from coordinate 24,604,436 downwards.
GTAAGTTGTTTAATTTTGCGAAAATGTTATTTTTAATTTGGTTTTATTTTTGGCTCTATTTACTTCGCGCTGTTTACACTCTCGCACTGGTAATTACCAAACACTTGTATTTATGTATTATTAATAATTGAATAAATAATAAAACTTTGTTTAACACTTTTAGTTAATTAATTTTGATCCGATCTTTTCTTCAATCGCAATCCCTTTTCGTTAATGACAATCCTGGGAGATTGCGGTTCAGGATGAATCAGGATACTTTTATAATTAAGCAAAATAGTGTTATTAAAATAAAACAATAATTATAATTAAAGATATCGATTACAAAAATGAAATAATGAAATTAAGCAATTATTACAACGAATATTATTCTACGCGTCTTCACTGCACGCCGGTCGCATTCACATTCTTCTGCGAAAGGAGACGCACACGTCACAGGTTTGATAAGGGCCTGATACGGCCGTCTCGTACAATTCCCATATATACTAAGAGGTGTTCATCTTAAATGGTACTCTATTGCCATTTCGAGAACTATAGGAGGTATAAGAGGTCGATTAAATGAGTGAAATAAGATCAGTGGTTCCCAAAATACGGGATACAACTATCTTATTTTAAATGGCAACCTATTTTCTATTTGCTTAAGCCTCATTTCCACTGAACGTTTTAATGCTTAATGCATAATGATTAGTCCATAAGGTTTAATCCATTATGACAATTTACCATTTCCTACTACTTTGTTTGGTGAGTAATTCAACAGAAATGTCACAATTTTTTCCCGTATTACTTGTTGTCATGCAGACTGCTATTGTAGTAGAAATTCTTCTTTTTACCTCTTGCTAAGAGAGGTATTGGAATTATGCTAAAAATCGCATATCCATATTTTAGTGAATAAGCACGTTTTAAGGTCTCTATAATCTGTGTGTGTGTGTGGCGGCTGGAGCCGTCACCGTTGTAAAAATAAGTTTTAATTAAATTGTAGAAACATATATAAATATATATAATATGAACAATAATAACAATTTATTCTAATATAAAAAATACATTTATGTTGACTAGTTTGAAGTCGAAATAGGAATAAATGTTTATTTATTTTCTGTTGTCTAGTCAACCAAAAATTCCCAAAACCTTACTTTATATTTTTCTTATATTTATTCTCAAGGATATTGGGATGTGTACTATAGATGCATGCTATAGATGCATGCTAAATTATCATGCCACTCATCCGGATGGTCACAGGCTTTTAAAGCTGTTTTAAGTTGTCTATGGAATCGTTCGATTATACCGTTAGTTTCCGGGTGGTAAGATGTTGTACGTAGTCTTGTGGAGTTAATGAGTGTAAGTGATTTTCGGAAGAATGATGATTCGAATTGTGCTCCGCGGTCTGTTGTTACTGTTGAAGGTATTCCAAATCTGGAAACCCATCCTGATATAAATGTTTTTACGATGGTTTCAATTTTGATGTCAGGCATGGCTATGGCTTCCGGCCATCGTGCAAATCTATCAATACAAGTATGTAGCGACATCCTTTGGAAATGGGTAATGGGCCAACTATGTCTATATGTATGTTGTCAAAACGTGCTGTAGGGATTTGAAATTTTTTTAAATGGTGCTTTTGTATGTCTAATGATTTTACAGGTTTGATATTTTTCGCATGTTTGTGTCCAATTTTTAATATCTGTATGCATATTTGGCCAAATGAATTTAGAGGAAATAAGTTTTCGCGTGGCGTTAATTCCGGGATGTGATAAAGAGTGTAGTTGCTCAAATAGTGAACGTCGGAATTTTTGTGGTACAAAAGGTCGGAAATTTTTAGTAGATGTGTCACAGTGTAATTGCAGTGATGTGTTTGGTAATTTAATTTTTTTGAAACGTAAGAAGTTTTTTGTATTGTTTAATAGTGATTTTAGTTCAGGGTCGAATTCCTGGCATTTTGCTAGTTCATCATAAGAGGTATTAGGTTTGCTTATGACGGAATTAATTTCAATTCTTGAAAGTGCGTCCGTAGAGTTATTATCTTTACCTGATACGTGTCTTATGTCAGTTGTGAATTGGGCAATGTAATCTAAATGTCGGAGTTCTCTAGGAGAATATTTTGATGAATTTTTGTTAAAAGTGTATGTGAGTGGCTTATAGTCGGTTAAGATGAAAAATTCTTGTCTTTTAATGAAAAAACGGAATTTTTATGGCTAAATATATTGCATATAATTCTCTTCCGAAAGTACAGTATTTTTTTTCTGTTTCGTTGAAAGTAGTTGAAAAGAATGGTAATGGTTTCCAAACGTTATTTTCAAGTTGTTGTAAAACCGCCCCTGCTCTCGTGTTAGATGCGTCGACCATAATGTTGGTAGGAGAGTTTTGTTTAGGTATAGATAATTTTGTAACGTTTATTAATGCATTTTTTATGTTTTTGACAGCTGTCAATTCTTGTGTATTAAGTGTCAGTTTTTTTTTGTGTTTGGACGTTTATTATCAATCAATTTGTTTAGTGGTTGAAGAATTGTTGCGCAATTTGGTATGAATCTGTGGTAGAAATTTATAAGGCCTAGGAATTCGCGTAGTTGTTTTTGAGTTGCAGGTATTGGAAAGGTTTTAATTGTTTGTATTGCGTCTGTTAAAGGTTTGATTCCGTTTTGGTCTAAGTGATGTCCAAGAAATTCAATTTCTGTTTTGCCAAATTGACATTTTTCCGGGTTGATGACAACACCGTATTGTTGTAGTCTATTGAGGAGAGTTCTTAAATATTCTTCGTGTTCTTCTGGTGTATTACTAGCAATGAGTATGTCATCAATGTTATCTCGTCAATAAATCTTTGAAATGTTTGTGCGGCGTTGCGAAGACCGAAAGGCATACTCGAAGAGTCCAAATGGTGTCGTTATGGCTGTCTTAGGTATCGATGATGCTTCCATAGGAATTTGATGGTATGCTTTAACTAAGTCAATTTTAGAAAAAATAATTGCGTTTTCTAAATTTGTAGTGAAGTCTTTTATGTGAGGAATTGGATAACGATCGGGGAGTGTTATGCTGTTTAATGCGCGGTAGTCTCCGCAGGGTCGCCAAGTGTTCGGGGTTTTTTTTTTTTAACCATATGTAAAGCTGATGACCAATTACTTGATGATTGTCGTATAAAACCGAGTTCTAATAATTTGTTAAATTCTTCTTTGGCTGCAATGAGTTTTTGTGGAGGTAATCGACGGGGTCTACTAAAAACAGGAGAACCGTTTGTAATGATAAGGTGAGTGACATGATGTTTAATGACTGTTTTGGAGTCAAAGGGGTTAGTTAAAGAGGGAAATTCGTTCTAAAAAATATTTTGAAATTTATTATCGGATTGAATTAAAGAAATACAAGGTCTTCTGAAAAATGAAGTGTTAATATGAAGTTCTCGATTAGTCATATCGATGGTTATACGGAAGTGTTGTAAAAAATCTGCTCCTATAATTGCGTGTTTAAGGTTTGCGATAATAAATTTCCAGTTAAAAATGGTTTTAAGTCCAATGTCAAGTGTCAAATTGACAGTACCATACGTTTGAATTTTTGTCTGATTGATTGCACTGAGTGAATGTTTTTGTATACTGTGTATTTGTGTGAATTTAGGTGGGATAATACTCACTTCTGCACCAGTGTCAATTAGAAAACGACAACCTGACAATCTGTCAGTTACAAAGAAGATAGGACTGGAAACGGAAGGACTAGTGCTGCAACATGTATAAGAATTAGGCTGTTTACATTTAATAATGGTAGGAATATTGACCGTTTTATTAGGAGCAAACTTTAAATTATTCTTCTGCCATTGACAGCCTGGTTGACATCTTCTTACTTTTTCATTGAAGTTGTAGTGATACCAGCAGATATTTCTACCGTCATGGAATGTGGAGAGAGAGGGCCAGTATTCCTGTCTAGGGAAATGAGGAGTTGTAGGTGTCGATGTCCCATTTCGAGGAGAGCTGGTTAAATCGGTGAGTAAATTTTTGACATTTTAAAGTTCTGTTTGCAATTCTCTAATTTCGTTTGTATTGACAGGTTGAGATGGAGTGATGACAGGTTGAGCTATTTCCACTAATTTGTCTGCAATATTAGCTTTTTCTTCGATGTTTGACAAGGTGGAGGAAGTTAGGATTAATTGAATGTTTGGTGGTAGCTTTTGAAGAAAGAGATGCTCTAAAATTTTGTTATCTTGTTGATTTGTTCCTGCATGTTGCTTCATTTTTCGTAACAGATGAGAAGGTTTGTCATAATTTAAGGCATTAATATTTAACAAGGGTTAAAATTTTGTACTTCCGTAGGAATGGTTCGCTGAAGTAGTGCTGCTTTGGTAGTAGTATATGGTTTATCCAGAGGTCGTTCAAGGATGAGATCTCGTATATCAACGGCATGTTCTGGACGTATAGGTGTAATCAATGCGTTGTATTTGCTGCTTTCAGAAATAATATGGTGAGAATTGAAAATTATTTCGATTTGTTTAAATCAAAGTTCAGAATCTTCAGGATAATATTCGGGAAATGTGTGTGTGTGTGTGTGTGTGTGTGTGTGTGTGTGTGTGTGTGTGTGTGTGTGTGTGTGTGTGTGTGTGTGTATGTATGTACGTAGATGTGTGGATGTTGGAACAACGGTTTCTCAAATACTATAAGACTTTAAAAATATTTAACTTCAGTTTTCTCTATCTGACATGACTGGGAAGAGCTAATTAGATTTAGGTAACAATTGGACAACCGGAAGTAATAGTTTCTTTAAAAAAATCTTCTAAATATTATTTCCTGAAAATTTCTGTTATTAATATTACAGAATATAAAAATTTCTATCCGATACATTTAAAATTTTTATTATATCCTCTATGTTAAAAATCGAGAAGAATCTCGAACATTAGAAGTATAAGAGTGAATAGAAGGAATTAGAAAATATAAAAATATATAAAGAAGATATGTGTTTTGGTGTGTATCAGAAATGTCAAATATGGGCATTATTTATATAACCTAATATGGACATGCCATGAGGGCTTGTGCTGGCCACAACAGATTTTTTAATGTTATCATACAATTTTCGGTATCTATATCCATACCGAAAAATTAAAAAATTAATAATTTTAAAATGGACTGACAGTTGACAGTTCAGGTTAAAAGTTTGTAAACATTTGTTCTTACGCATTACTCTTAGCATTAATCCTTATGGAAAGCTGGAAATGGTACTAAACGTTGCCATATGATAAACATTTTTATGTATTGAGTTTAGTTATTATTTATAGCTCTTACGTATTAGGACAATCGGTGGAAATGAGGCTTTAATCGATTAATTATTTTTTCTAAATTCAACGATATCCAAATAAAATTAAATAAGTATAATTTTTATTTAATTATGACTATACAAAGAGAAAACAAAGCAAATGCAGAAATAATGTATTTTAAATGGAAGTTTATGCAATATATTTCATAGTGACCGCGTACCTGAGTATCTGGTCGCGAATCTGGGGAACCGGGTTCGATCCCGACTGACGCCAAATATTTAGAATTTTAAATGGCACAAAAGTTACTTCTGTGGTGCACTCTCTACGCCAGCAACGAGTGCCCGTGAGATGACGACTTTTTCAAAATATTACACAAATATCAATATTTAAAGGATATTTCGTTGTACTTTCAAATTAAAGGCTCTTTAAAGAACAATATCTTTACTTCTGTGGTGCAGTCTCCACGCCAGCAATGAGTGCCCGTGAGATGACTACTTTTTCAAAATATTACACAAATATCAATATTTAATTGTACGATATTTAAAGGATATATCGTTGTACTTTCAAATTAAAGGCTCTTTAAAGAACAATATCTTTCAAAATTAAGTACTTAGAAGTCATAAAAATTCTTGCAATTGCCCTATTGCAGAAACTGCAATAATTTTGTTTATCATTATTATTTAATAAAGATACAAATAATTTATAAAAATGGGCCCATAAACCAATTTTTTAAAAATATTTTTAAATGAAAGTTAGTTTAATTTTGAAGCAATTCGTGGTATCAAAAAATCATAATTGTTTTTTGTATAGATGCATTTGATTTTTAAAGAAACCTATAGCTATTTTTCTCATACTAGTTTCTGTAGTAGGCTGCGCTAGAAAGATACCAATAGTGTGACGTCATCTGTGGCCTGGAAAATAAATTAAAATATCTCTTAAAGTAATTATTAAAAAAATGTTTTTTTTTATCTTAATCGTCATTTATTGAGTAGTACTTTAAGGATAAAGTGTACATTTTGTTATTTTTTGCTATGGTTTATGGGCCTATTGTTCAAAATTGCCACCATTGACATGAATACAAAGTTCTAATCTTCTTAATAAACACGATATCTCACTAATCGCAGTGTCATTCCGTCAACATTATTAAGAACAAATTGAATATTATTTTTTAATACTTGTAAATCATTGTAAACGGTGTCATGAATTTTATCCTTTAAATATCCTCATAAGTAAAATCTAAGGGGTCTAAAATTGGATGATCTAGCAGGCCACAGCATAGGACCGTTAGTACCTATCCATTCGTAAGAAAACATTTCGTTGGGATATTCTGTAACCTGACGAGAATTGTACACAGTTGCTCCGTCTTGTTGAAAGTAAATATCTCTTAGTAGGCCCAGTGGTATATCATCTAAAATATATTCTAGAATATTTCGTAAAAATTCTAAATAACGATCTCCCGTCAATGTGCCTTCATAAATGCGAAAAAAAAAAAATGTTATTTAAAATGCCATACCAAACATATAGGTACACTGAAATTTCTTTGAACATTTCTTTCACTAATCAATACAGGGTTTTCAGTACTCCAATATTGATTATTCTCTACATTGTACATGCCGTTATTCGTAAAATTAGCTTCATCAGTCCAAATAATTTTTTTAACATATGTACACCTTCATTTAACAGTAAACAATAAAATTCCAGTCGCCGATCGTAGTCACCAGGTTGCAGAAGTTGTACTTTAAGTTTGTAATATTAACATTTATTTATTTTGTCAAAATGTTATGTACTGTACCTACACTTGCACCAAATTCAATAGCGGCCCTTATGATGGAACCTCTTGGGTAGGCTTCGAAATATGCCAAAACATTTATTTCATTATTTTCATCATAATGGTGTCTTCGTTTATTTATGAATGAAAGATACTGGAACATAAATAAATTTCCTCGCAAATTTTCAACCTCCGAAACTAATTATTAGCCGGCACTTGTCGCTCAAAATACAACTTACTGTACAGATATCTCATTTTCGATGTTTTTACCTTCCGTTACCTTTAGGTAAGGAAGGTAGGCATTGTCTTTGGTCAAAAATAACGGTGGTGAATGTCTAATGAATAAGCACGTTTTAAGGTCCCTACTGTACGAATTTACTATTTTTAAGATATCTATATGTGCGTCTGTGTGTGTGTGTGTGTGTGTGTGTGTGTGTGTGTGTGTGTGTGTGTATGTGTGTGTCCGTTCGTGTGTGTGTATGTGTGTGTCCGTTCGTGTGTGTGTCTGTGTGTGTGTGTGTGTAACCGTGTGCAACAAATTTTTCTCCGACCGTAACTCCAATACTACAATTCTAAAAATTATAATTCGTATTCTTCTTCTTTACATCCATATGAAGAGGTGATTAGATTTTGATTAAAATTGATACATAAGAAGTACCCTTATTTGTAGTTTTTAACAGTTTTTATTTAAAAAACGCAGTTAAATATTATTTTTTGACATTTCATCTTATTATAGAAAATAAAGAAAACGATCTTCTCTATACGGTTTGATTATACATTTACCTTCATATTCAATAGATATGGAGTTAACGAATTATAAAGAAATTGACTTTCAAAAATCAGTCAGCATTGCTATAATCATGGATACTCTTTTGTTTTACACATGAGTAAAAAAATGTAGTCAACACAGGTTGCTATTTTAAAAATTATAAGTTTGTGTTATATCTCGAGAATTATGAAGTCACAAGACAAAAAGAAAAGAAAAAATATTCTTGTGGCGAGTGGTTCCAAAATATGGGACCCAACTATTTTGTTTTAAATGAGAATATGTATTTTTTATTTGCTCGTTCGTTAGAGAATTTAATTCTGAATTCAGTGATATAATATTTTTATACCCTTACGAAACGAATTTTTTGAGAAAAATAAATGTAATGTTTTATACTAATTAAAATATGACTAAAATAAAAATATTATGAATGGGAAATACAAATACGTGTTAATTTTAGGTCCGTGAAGTTAGCAACCACCAAAAAGCACAAACGACCAAATTGGTGTCAAACGTTTGTGCTTCGTTAGTTTAAAAGTGGTTGCCAACTTCACGCTCAGCAACCACCTTAGAAGCACAAACGACCAAATTAGTGTGAAACGTTTGTGCTTCGTTAGTGCTTCAAGGATATACTAAAATAAAGTCAGCAACCCCAATTGTTCATTAGTTATTCACAAATTAAAAGTGGTTGCCAACTTCACGCTTAGCAACCACCTTAGAAGCACAAACGACCAAATTAGTGTGAAACGTTTGTGCTTCGTTAGTGCTTCAAGGATATACTAAAATAAAGTCAGCAACCCCTAGCGTTTGTTATTTAATTGTGTAATTTGAAAAAAAAGTGTTTTACACTACTAGTGGATTCAGAATTATGTATATTCGTTTAGTTGTATTAAAAATAACTTGCTTTAAGATTTAAAAAATGTAATAAAATGAGAACAACAATTAGATAGCACTTTACACTGTTCCTATACTTCTTTCAAAATGGGGTGGAGGAATAAAACAGTCCGTCAAAGATATTCTAGTGGCGCGTTAATAATTGTTTACTAAGATATAGTCCAAAAGGCTGAATTCCATTATAGAGCTCATTTCATTTTGTCCACTATTGCTATCTCGAGAACTATAAGAGCTACGAAGTCGGTCAAATTACCAAACAATTTCTATACCATGAGACTATTAAATTCAGCGAAACTTTTTTTTTAAACAGTGGTTTGCAGAATACAGCATACAACTTTCATATTTTAAATGGGATATATATATATATATATATATATATATATGTATTTGTTCAAAGACCTTGGAGTATTTTTTGACCCTAAATTGACTTTTAACGCTCACATCAATAATACTGTTAAAGCTTCATACAAAAATCTTGGATTTGTGATGATAAATATTCAGACTTTTCATAAAATGTCTCTACTATGCTTTTGTTAGGTCAAAATTTGAGTATTGTTTACAAATTTGTAATCCTATCTATACTAAATACGTGAGGACCATAGAATCTGTCCAAAAAATATTTATTAAATATTGCTATTTCAAAGTCCATAGACAGTACCCTAGTTATGACAGACTATATCAATCTTCTTCTTGAGTTTAATGTTACATCTCTTGTACAAAGAAGAAAATTGATGTCATGCTTGTTCCCTATAAACTAATGAATTTTATCTTTGATGATCCAAATATTTTGAAGCGTATTTCAATTAATGTTCCTCGACTATCTTCTCGTTATAAATTAATATTTAGCTGTAAAACTGCCAGAACTAATTATGAGTTAAAATTACCTTTACGGCAACTATGTTCAATTTTTAACAGTTTCAGATCAGATATTGACATATTTGCAGACTCATTATTTAAATTTAAAACTTTCATATCGTTTCGAAATATCACTCATTAAGTAATTCATCTTTGTAATATAGGTAATTATGTATATTGTTTCTCATTGTTATTTCCCAAATGTTTACGCATATATATTTTTGTATTTTCTTTATATAATCTTCCTGTAATTGGGATATTACTATCCTGTAGGAATGATTTATTATAAATAAATAAATAAATAAATATAAAAATATATATACTAAATTTTCTTGGCTATCTTGAGGTTTGAAAGTTCATATTTGCAGTATTATATAATGCCCGGGTTCACCATTGACGAATAAATATTTGATTCATTTGTTGAACTATTCGTCGAACAGTAGGTATAGTTTTTTTTTTTTTTTTTTTCACCAACGTCATTTAGCAACTATTCAACGAATAAATCGTTGGTTAAACTAGCTGGAGATTTTTGCCCAGTTAAATATTTATTCTACGAATAGTTTGACATTTATATTGTGCGTGTTTAATCATTTTATAATTTATTGTTCAGTAAGGTGATCAAAGGAATAATTACAAATCTAAAACGAATAACAGATAGGTTAATATAGAAAATGAAATATTATAAGGTTATCTTTATTTGTTATTAATATTTCTTTCAATATCAGTATGTCAATTTCATCATTGTTGACATTTTCTAAAGAAGAAATTGAAATTCTAAATATAATTCGGCATCATTTAAGCCAAAATACAAGAATACGCCGTTTTTTTTTTTGTGAAGTTCACATCACAGATCATATTTCTGTGCAAAAGTATTCCATTCTTTAATTTTTTGTGAAACAACATTGTCAGTTTTGTTATTTTCTATAATATGTAAATATTCTTCCACTACAAAACTAAAATTATTAAACTGTTTTCCTTCTCTAGATAGTCTTTACTTCGTTTCCTCTTGTTATTTATATTTTCACTCATTTTCGATTAATTTCAATGACACAAATCAAAATAGTATATTATGTGGCAAGTGTGTGCAGCTGAAATTTTTACATGAGGGTGGAGATTGCGACACGAGCCGAAGGCAAGTGTTGCTAACCATCCGAATATAAAATAGGCTTCACACACGTGTTACATACTATACTTTTTCTGCGACCTTGCAATAAAATGTATTTTTTCTTCACATTGTCATTCTCTTAACGTAAAGCCTCTGTATTATCGACTTGTGTAACCATGGTTACCAACGTTACGGGTGTTTAACAGCTTTGATTTATTAAAATACAATTCAGTTTGTAATATTTAAAATAATGACCGGTGCGTGAAGTAACATTTCACGCACAGTGTGCAAAAAATCAAACTTCACACATAAAAATTCATACGTGAAGTACTCATTTCACGCATGGGAGTAGAAAAAATTATTTTTGTTGAGAGCGAATTTGACAGTTTTGTCAGGGAGATGAACTTATTGGCTATATACTCAATACAAAATATTGAAGAGAAAAATAATATTCTACGAATAACCATGTATTCAACAAATTTGGTTGGTGAAACAAAATTTAGACTATTAATTGAATAAAATTTATTCGTCAGATAACTATTTGCGAATTTATTCGGCAATGGTGAAATCCGGCATAAGTCATGTAAAATTTTACCTGACTCTTTTGAGTACTGTAATGGAAAACTTCACCATGGATACATAATCTGACTTTTTTTAAACTTTTTTTTACTCATTTTGGTCAGTAATATATGCCCTCATAATTTGAGATACTTATTTTTTAACACCCTGTATACATATAGTGATGTCTGAAGGGCGTGGAACGAAAAACATCGGAAATTAAGGCGGAAAATTCAAAAGTCATGTACTACATCTTCGTTTTGTGGCAAATGGACGGTAGTAATAGTTTGTAGTACATTAAACAATTGGTTTTTCTCAGTATTTATATTTACTGTATGCCGATAAATTAAATGACAAAATCCCTTCATTCCAAGTGAATTGAAACATGTACAGCTGGGACCTTAATACTATACTAAATGTTAGTTGTATTCTTAATTAATATATTTTTTTTCCTTATAGAAATTTTGTCTTTAAAATCGGTTGTGCACAAAAATAGTAATGAGAACAATAATATATTATACGATATAAGAAAGTGAGCAGTTGTAGAAAATATTTCTCAATCTTCAGTAAATAAATTATTATTTTACATATTACAACAACATTCCAAAGGATGTTAGACCACTACTGAAGAACACAAGATCTACCAAAGTTACAAAATTTATATTTCCCTTTGTTTATACATTTGCTTTTGTATTATAAACATTTGTTAAAAACATATAATATGTTTTAAATAAATAAAATATTAATATTACCACGGCTTATTACCCATTTCTGGGTGTGCCAAATTTGCTTTTATTCGTAGTTTTTGGTGATGACGAGACATAAATATAGTTATTTTCGTAACAAGTTATGAAAAATACCAAATATCATGCTGGTGTAAATTAACGCACGACGCGTAGCTAAGATATTTGTATTTCATGCAAGTTATGAACATTATTTTTTAGTCGATCTTAAATAAATTTTACTTTTTTTATAAAACTGAAATTTAGGATCAAACGTACGGGCAGCAGACAAATGAATAATGTATACATATAGCCAGAAAATAGTGACATAGTAACCTAGCAACCGTGTCAACTATTACGATATGAAATATATCGTAACACTATTGTCATAAGTTCAACTTTCAGTGTTAGATACTACGTTGATATGTCATACTTATCACAATGGTCGTCTAAAAAAATATATATATATATATATATATATATATATATATATATATATATATGTAAAATAAGTTTTATATTATATTTATTCGAATTTTAAAAATAATTGTAGTAAACAATATATTGTTTAAAATTTTTATTCAATTTTGACGTTTTAAACTGTCATTATTAACTCTATAGCAACAACTTATAAGTAACACTTTTTTTACAAGTGAATTAATTTTTTTTAAATCACTCTCACATTTTTTTTAATTCACTTTGCAACATATAATGCATTTAAATAACACCAGGCACGAAATTAACACTCACCATAATATTTATTAGACATTTCAGCCATTTTCATTATTTTTCACGGCACAAATGACAGACAATAAAGCATTTTAAATACATGATTTGACGTCTATCAGCGACGATTGTCATGCTCAGCCTACTAACTGATCAGTTTATTTTGTCAAAATTAAATATTATAATGGTTTTTATTATTATTTCGTCAAAATTGAATAAATTATTTTACAAACCACGTGAGGTAAGGTAATGTTTATTCACTTGAAGAAATTAACTCACTTGCCCTTACGGGCTCGTGAGCGAAACTTTCTTCTCATGAATAAACATTACCTTAGCTCACTCGTTGTGTAAATATCTATTAATAATATTATAAATAAAGTTTACTTTATAAACGAAATATATGTATTTATAAAGACGTCAAATTAGACGTCTAAATAGTCATATTTCAGACCAAAAATCAAAGTTACAGTGACGTCTCACACGTCTAATTAGACGGCCGTATATGACGTAAATTCAACCTAAAATCGACGTCACTTTTTGGTCAACCGTTGGTCAGTGTTACTTGGGCCAATATTCACATTTTCTTTTACATCTTTACTAACCGAGAAAATTGAATTTAAAATTATACAAAACTTAAAAAAATTATAAAATATAGTTTTTATCAAAATAATACTACTAAATGATAACAGGTAAAATATGTCATAAACTGACAGATACGGCTCTAAGAAAATGTGATTGATTAATGATTTAGATGCGGAATTTAATTCTCTACAAAATTTAATTGAAGCATTTTTGTTTAAAATTAATATAACTTATTTTTTCACGCTCTATCCGATTCTGCTATAAAAATGGGGGCTACCATTTAAAATTTTAAAACTACCCCCACCCCAGCCACCCTTGGGGGTAGGGGTTTGAATTTCTTTACATGATCGGATGTCCCCCTCCATATCGTTAAACTTTTATTTAAAACATTTTAATACAGTGTATGATCCTGAAGATATTCCAGGTGGTACATTAAAATAGGTCACTTTTGGGCAAGGAAAAACTGATTTTCCATGTTAAACGCCTATGGTCCGGTTTTCGTGTTACAGCGATATACAGGGTGTATCAGGACTAGTGTAAAAAAAATTAATAGCATATTCCTGACATCATTTTGAGTAAAAAATGTCATATGAAGGTATGTCCGGAAACTTCTCGTTACAGAATTACAAGCCTTTAAAAGTGCACCTCATCAAGCACATTTTTATTAATAACTCTGATACTAGTTGCACTAAAATTTTGAAACTTGATACGAGAATACTACTTATTGAGATGCATATTTAAACTTTCTTTTGTTTCTGTATCTCAACCAGAGGCGTCTCATATGGGGAAGTCATGAAGGTTTTTTTTATCGTTATTTTTTTATCTATTAACATTTTTTCAACTTTACCTATAAAATATTAAATACACAAAAAGTACTCTCGATAAAATTTGATAAACGCAGTAGTTTTTGAGATATTATAATTTTGAGAAAAAATCAATTATGCAAAAAATTTAGGTAACAATTAAGAAACAATGAAATTCACACAAATTCATTCTTTGATGTCCACGTCGATATTCTCTGGACTACGACAACCATTACTTTTACAATATCTATAAATAAACACCATATCTACATATTCACATATTTTACACTTTTTTTAATTTGCAAAAAAATTACTAATATTGGAAATAAGGTAATTAAACAATAGTTATAAACAGATTTTGGTCGCGTTTCTATTTTGTTCTATTTTCTATGGTAAACTGATTGTTTTTAATTGTTAACTAACTATTTTGGATACATGACATTTTCTAAAAGATAAAATATCTCAAAAACTACCGCGTTTATCAATTTTTATCAAAAGTACATTTTTGTGTATTTTTAAATTGTTTGTAATACTTTATATACAGGGTGTCCCATTTAAGGTACGAATGCATTGGTATCTCGAGAACCGTAAGAGCTACGAGGTTGGTTAAATTAGACAAAAGTTGCCCCATTAGGAGGCTATTTTAATGGTGTTTTGTTATTTGCGAAAAAATGCATAGGTCACTAGATACAGGTGAAAATGTAAATTTAGCAATTTTCTTTTTTTGCTTATAACTTTGTTATATGAAATAATACGAGATTCTGGTTTGCACTTTCTTAAGGCACTTTTGTATGTTGAATTTGCAGAAGTACTCAATTTTTTTTATATCTAACCATTTACGAGTTACTGATAGCAACTTTTATTTTTTATATGGAGGTCATATTAAGCTATGGTATTTTTAAATAGAGATTTTTTTTAGCTTTACAATGATATAAAACAATAATAATTTATTTTTATAATTAACAGAAAAATTAATAAAAATTGTTATTTATACTAATATTAAATTAAAAAAATCTGATGTGGCCAACACAAAACCTCCCGCTATTTAATTTTCATTAATTTAAATACATACTTACGGATTTACTACACTGCAAACAGTTCCATTGCATAAAACTATTGCTTTATTTACTATTTTCTTTTTAAAATGTCACTATTATTAATTTGAAGTGATTAGTTTTTTGACAGTGACATTTAATGTCAGTTACATTCATTTGAAATATGAACTGTGGAACAAAGGAATTGTGTTTTTCTTAGGCTTCGGGACTTGTAAAAAAAAATATTTTTAAATTTATCTGTAAAATATATAGAAAAAGTATTAATGTATTCCTGTAGAAAATTCAATAATCTTTAATTTTCATAACGACAAAATGCGAAAAAATGGCATTTAATGGTATTTTTTGAAGAAAAACCATTATGAGCTTCAGGTAAAGTGCCATTTCCGGTTATCCGATTTACACCAAAATCTAATGGCTTCTTTTCTTATTAGAATAGGATAGAAATACAAGATTTCAGAATTTTCTGAATGATAGTATTTGAGTTAGAGGGAAGACAAAATCCCTACACATACACACACACACACACATACATACATACATACATACACACACACATACACACATACATACACACATACAGACATCATCGTGAAAATGTTAAATTTGGATTCTAGGGACCTTAAAACGTGGTCATTTACTAAAATCTCGATAAGTGATTTTTAGCACGATCCCTATACCTCCCTTACCAAGGGTAGCGGGAGGTAAAAAGTAAATTGGAGGCTGCTATGGAAACAACAAACAACAAAAAGGTGCAACAATTGAATTTCTGAATTTTACTTGACAATAGTAGATTATTACAAGCAATAAAAATGAATTTTTCTCGTTGGGAAAATATGATATGTTGAGTTGTTATTTTCGTTGTCAAAGTTCGTTTATTACTCGTAATAATCTACTATTGTCAAGTAAAATTCAGAAATTCAATTGTTGCACCTTTTTGTTGTTTGTTGTTTCCATAGCAGCCTCCAATTTACTTTTTTCAATTTAATTTTAGTATAAATAACAATTTTTATTAATTTTTCTGTTAATTATAAAAATAAATTATTATTGTTTTATATCATTGTAAAGCTAAAAAAAATCTCTATTTAAAAATACCATAGCTTAATATGACCTCCATATAAAAAATAAAAGTTGCTATCAGTAACTCGTAAATGGTTAGATATAAAAAAAAATTGAGTACTTCTGCAAATTCAACATACAAAAGTGCCTTAAGAAAGTGCAAACCAGAATCTCGTATTATTTCATATAACAAAGTTATAAGCAAAAAAAGAAAATCGCTAAATTTACATTTTCACCTGTATCTAGTGACCTATGCATTTTTTCGCAAATAACAAAACACCATTAAAATAGCCTCCTAATGGGGCAACTTTTGTCTAATTTAACCAACCTCGTAGCTCTTACGGTTCTCGAGATACCAATGCATTCGTACCTTAAATGGGACACCCTGTATAAAAATGAAAAAATGTTAATAGGTAAAAAAAAATAAGGATAAAAACCTTCATGACTTCCCCAAATGAGACGCCTCTGGTTGAGATACAGAAACAAAAGAAAGTTTAAATATGCATCTCAATAGGTAGTATCCTCGTATTAGTTTCAAAATTTTAGTACAACTAGTCTCACATGTCACATGAGGTGCACTTTTAAATGCCTGTAACTCTGTAAGGAAAAGTTTCCGAACATACCTTCATATGACATTTTATGCTCAAAATTAGCTTAGAAATATGCTACTAATTTATTTTACACTAGTCCTGATACACGCTGTATATATATATCTATCTATCGGGTGTACGTGTAACACGAATATCGGGCCATGCATTTAACATGAAAAAATCTGTTTTTCCTTGCCCAAAAGTGGCCTATTAATTTTAAACCAAAATGTTTTCATATAAATGTTGTAGAAAATTAAATTCTGCATCTATTCCAATAGTCACATTTTCTTTCACATTTTTGGTAACCTAGAAAATTGAATTTAAAATTTTATATAACTTACTTCTTTATAGTTAGCCATGATATTAAAATAAAATTTCATACAAATATTACATTTTACCTGTCAGAAATTATAAAATATAGTTTTCATCAAAATAATACTACTATTTTCTTCTCCCGTGAACAATAATTCTCCATTTCTAATAAAGATAACTCAAAGTAGAGTATTTCTGATAGGTAAAATTACAAAACTACATTAACCTTGTCAGAAACGTTTCTGTTAGACTGTGACATATTTTACCTGTCAGAAACGTGTCTGTCAGATTGTATCATATTTTACCTGTCAGAAAAGCTCTGTTTGAATTATCATTATTGAAAATGGAGAATTATGCATAGGAAGAGAAGATACAATTCACTGAGTAGTATTATTTTGATGAAAACTATATTTTATCATTTCTGACAGGCAAAATGTTGTAAAATTTGTTTTATTTCAATATCATGGCTAACACTATAAAGAAATATCTTTTATAAAATTTTAAATTAAATTTCTTCGGTTACAAAACATGCAAACGAAAATCTGATTTATAAAATTTCTTTACATGATGTCCCCCTCCATATCGTTAAACTTTTATTTAAAACATTTTTTAATACAGTGTATGATCCTGAAGATATTCCAGGTGGTACGTTAAAATGGGACGACGTACAACGAGGAGGTTGCTCGGTTGGATTTAAGTCTCGTGTGTATGTATGTGTATTTTTTTGTTTGTGTGTACAATTTTTTTTTTTTGATAAAATCTACTTATTTTTTCACGCTCTATTCGATTCTGCTATAGAAAATAAGGGTTGCCATTTAAAATTTTAAAACTACCCCCTCCCCAGCCTCCCTTGGGGGTAGGGGGTTGAATTTCTTTACAGGACCGGATGTCCCCCTCCATATCGTTAAACTTTTATTTAAAACATTTTTTAATACTGTGCTTGATCCTGAAGATATTCCAGGTGGTACATTAACATGAGACCCCTATATATTGCGTTCAGAAAAAAGCTAACTCGTAGTAGGTGTCCTATTTAAGATATGACAGTTGTATGCTGCATTCTGCGAACCACTGGTTTAAAAAAAAATTGTTTCGCTGATTTTAATTGTCTCATGGCATAGAAATTGTTTGCTAATTTAACCGTCCTCGTAGCTCTTATAGTTCTCGAGATAGCAATAGTGGACAAAATAAAATGAGCACCCTCTATAAATGAATAACTGAAACAATCGATCTCTATAATGAAATTCAGCCTTTTGGACTATATCTTAGTAAACAATTATTAACGCGCCACTAGAATATCTTTGACGGACTGTTTTCTTCCTCCACCCCATTTTGAAAGAAGTATAGGAACAGTGTAAAGTGCTATCTAATTGTTGTTCTCATTTTATTACATTTTTTTAAATCTTAAAGTAAGTTATTTTTAATACAACTAAACGAATATACATAATTCTGAATCCACTAGTAGTGTAAAACACTTTTTTTTTCAAATTACACAATTAAATAACAAACGCTAGGGGTTGCTGACTTTATTTTAGTATATCCTTGCAGCACTAACGAAGCACAAATGTTTGACACTAATTTGGTCGTTTGTGCTTCTAAAGTGGTTGCTAAGCGTGAAGTTGGCGACCACTTTTAATTTGTTAATAACTAATGAACACTTGGGGTTGCTGACTTTATTTTAGTATATCCTTGAAGCACTAACGAAGCACAAACGTTTCACACTAATTTGGTCGTTTGTGCTTCTAAGGTGGTTGCTGAGCGTGAAGTTGGCAACCACTTTTAATTTGTTAATAACTAATGAACACTTGGGGTTGCTGACTTTATTTTAGTATATCCTTGAAGCACTAACGAAGCACAAACGTTTGACACTAATTTGATCGTTTGTTCTTCTAAGGTGGTTGCTGAGCGTGAAGTTGGCAACCACTTTTAAATTGTTTATAACAAATGAACGCTTGGGGTTGCTGTATATTTTGTAAAGGCACGATTAAGCACTAACGAAGCACAAACGTTTGACACCAATTTGGTCGTTTGTGCTTTTTGGTGGTTGCTAACTTCACGGACCTGTTAATTTTTGGCATAGAACTAGAGTGCCATGAGAGAAATACCTGAATATTTTGTTTGCGCTCACATTTATGATCAATTAAAAGAACTATATGTTCACTTCATTCTTTAAGGGCACCTAATATATATATAGGGCGCCGACTTACCAAAATTTGTGTGGGTGCTCACCAGTGGCGGCTCGTTCTTTAAAAGTATCCATATGAAAAATGCGCCGCATGCGAATTTTTTTTTTCTTTCAGGGATATGCAAATGCATGCTTTTCCCCTTTGCTGTACAAAAATTAACTCTCTTTTCCAGCGAGCGAGCCGTCTAGCGCCTGCGTCCTGCGATGTATACGAGCCCTGCGCCAAAAGAATTCGCCCACATCTATTTATTATAATTGTTCATATAAAAGGAAATTGTTTACACTCAGGCCCGTATCCAGGATTTCATTTCGGAGGGGGTTCTGGTTATATACTTAATTATATTATTTTTCAATGAGATTAACATGAACAGTTTTTTGCAGACTGTTATCCTTGTTTTGACTGATAACCATGGTTGTGGTATCAAAAGAAAGTTAAAAAAATTCTGCATCAAATGACAAATTTAATAATTAATTTATGGGACTAAAATATTACATAATTTACATTTATTTGTTGTCATTTGATACAATTTTTATCTTTCTACTGATACCACAACTACTGTTGTCAGTCAAAACGGGGCGCAACAGTTTGCAAAAAAACTGATTTCCCATTTTAATCTTCTATGTATACCTTTAAAAAAACACGCGGTATACAATTCTCGGGGAAATAATAAAATAAAGGGAGTGTCTACTACACTGTCCAGACAGAGCAGCAAAAAAAAAAAAAAAATAGTGAACCAAACCCAAAACAATACCTAACTGACAATTCATAATTAGTAGACAGTGGTTTTTAGGTAGATGCAAGAAGTGGCCGCTAGAATTGTCCGCTAGATTCCGTTTAGGTGCGACAGTTCACAAATTTTTATTGCGGCTCTGTCTGGACAGTACAGTAGACACTTCCTAAAATAAAACAATATTTTGGCCTTTACGTATATCTTTATTTAATTGTAAAAAGCAATTGGGAATGATATACTCGCAGTTTGGGACGCGTGCTATGATAGCGCTAACATCTTGGTTAGACTTCTTTAAATTTTTTAGTATTTTATTTTACATTTCAGGGGGGGGGGGGTTTGAACCCCCAAATCCCCCCCTTGGATACGGCCTTGTTTACACTTATTCAATTATTATTCCTAAACTTATTTTTATGTTATTAGAGTTAATTCATTACTTACATAAAATGCGCTACCATAATTAATAAATGTGTAGCTACCTTGTAAAGAGAAGAGATGTAGACGAATTCTTTTGGCGCAGGGCTCGTACTACAAACTTAAGCGCGAAATGCACGAAGTCACATATTTATATTAGAAAATTTATTTTATTGATGTTATGTATAATATTAACATTATTATTACTAAAATTGGTAAAATCAATTTTGAAAATACCTATAACTACGTAGGTATATTCAAAAGTTTACAGTTTTCTCGTTTGCTCCCTGAATTTAAAAAAGCTAACTTCTGAAAAAGTTTTGTGGATACTTAAGCCCCGGAGCACCCACGTAGTCGGCGCCCGTGTATTTATATATATATATATATATATATATATATATATATACAGTGTGTTAATTAAAAATCTGGCCATATCTGTTTAGTGATTTAGACGTAGAATATTAATATCTAAAACATTTTTGTCTAAAATTAATTGGGGACTTTTGCGCAAAGAAAAACTGTTTTCCCATGTAAAACGCCTACGGCTAGGTTCTTAATTAACGCACTGTATATATATAGTTATATTAGACCCCTAAAATCCTTGCACTACGTTTACATAAGTAATACATTTAATATGGATTGTGTAAAAAATAATTTATTTAGGTATTAAATATTAAAACTTACAAGTAGGTACACTAAACGTTAATAATACAGTAGAATAGCGTGTAATTTTGTGCATATGGATATGAGTAATTCCTATGAGTTGAATAAACTCTTACGCGTATAAAACATCTATTTGTGACCTAATTAACGAAATCTTAATTTATTTCAACTGCACATCTGCTTTTATATACAGTCTTCATAAACTTCATAACTTTTTACCTCTCGCTAAGAGAGGGTATTGGAATCAAGCTAAAATGCATATCCACTGTAAAATGCATGTATCAGAAATACCGCCAATCTTGTTAATGAATTGGAAGATTCTCTGATATTTAGGAACTTCCTCATACAATGAAAAATAGATATAATTAGTATTGGATGTGCAGAAGACATGTTAAATAAAATAAAAAACAATATTTGGATAAAGTTATGTATTATTTACCTCCTGCTATCCTAGGTAAGGGAGGTATAGGGATCATGCTAAAAATTGCATATAGATATTTTAGTGAATAAGCTTGTTTTGATGTCGCCAGAACCCGATTTTAACATTTTTGCAATGATGTCTGTAGGTATGTATGTTTATGTGAATTTTTTTTTAATTTTGCATACGCATTCTATGTTCATTAGTTTTTAGTGTATATCGGATAAGCGGAAGTATCACTTATACAAGATTTTAACAGTTTTTCTAGAAAAAAATACATTGAATATAATTTTTCAGCAACTTTTACTACCAAAAATTGAATATAATGGTACAATCTTCAATTCTATGTTAATAACATTTAGTAAATAACTCTAAATAACTTTAAATTTGAATTTATAATATAATTTATTTTCATATATCATCTTGCCTATGCGTCAAACAAAAACATAATTTTAATAACATTTTTGACATATTTAAACAAATGTCACTGTCAGGAGGCAATTACATTAAAATTAATAATAAAACAGTGTTAAGGAGAATATAATAGTAAAATATTTAATTCTAATGAAATTAAAGTTTGTAAAAATAATATATGTTCCATCATACATAAATATTAGATGTACAGGATGATCTGATTCAAATTTGCTATTTTTGCAGCACTATAATTTAATTTTAATTTACTATACATTTACGAAATGGATCATGGCGAAGAAAGATTGCGTTTTAGAGAGCACCTGGAAGTAGATGCTGATTTTGATAAAAATGTGTGTAACGATTTTTCCTTAAAGAGTATTAAAATATGATCCAAAAGTTCTCAAATTTAGAATTTAAAACTCATATATAATATGGAACAACATATTAGATATTGACCATAAAATGATAAATCGGATGTTCTACTTATTTTGGAGCTCTAACAGATTTAAACATGGAATTGGCGGGTGGTCATGTGCTGGCCTCATCAGATTTTTACCTCCCGCTACCCTAGGTAAAGCAGGTATAGGGATCGTGCTGAAAATCGGATATAGAGATTTTAGTGAATAAGCACGTTTTGATGTCCCCAGAATCCGATTTTAACATTTTTACAATGATGTCTGTAGGTATGTATGTGTGTGTGTCTGTGTGTGTGGATCATGTGGACACGATTACTCAAATACTATCAATCAGAAAAAGAGCTCATTAGTTTTTAGTGTATATCGGATAACCGGAAGTATCATTTATACAAGCTTTTAACAGTTTTTCTTGTAAAAAATTCATTGAATATAATATTTTAGCAACTTTTACCAATACAAATTGAATATAATGGCACAATCTTCAATTCTACGATAATAACACTTACTAAATAACTTGAAATAACTTTATATTATATTATAAAATAATTTATTTTTGTACATCACTTTGCCTCTGCGTCAAACAAAAACAATACTTTAATAACATATTTGACATATTTAAACAAATGTCACTGTCACGAAGCAATTTTCATTAAAATTAATAATGAAACCGTGTTAAGAAGAATTTAGTAGTTTAAAGATGATTCTAATGAAATTAAGGTTTGTAAAAATAATATATTTTCCATCATACATAAATATTAGATATACAGGATTATTCGATTTAAGTTTGATGTTACAGCATTATATATCAAACAGCTCTCAATAAGACCGTGATTTCAAAGTGTCAAATAATAGTTTGCAACTACACATTTACGAAATGGATAATGTACGGCGAAGAATTTCCATAGATTGCGTTTTAGAGCATAAGGAAGTTGGTGATGATTTTGACAATAATGTGTGTGTGACGATTTTTCCTTAAAATATATTAATGATCCAAAACTTCGCAAAGTTGGTATTTAATACTCTTATATAATTTGAAACAACATATTAGATTTTGACTATACTGGGTGTCTCAATAAGCTTGCTCACTATTGGTAACTTTTTTATTTGAAGAGATACGAGGTTGGTTAAATTAGCAAAATTGTGCCATTTTATATTAGAAAATTGGTCATGTAGACAAAATAAAAATTGTATCAGCGGTTCCCAAAATTTGGGACTGAATATATATTTTTTAAATGGAACTATATATTTTTTATTATCTTATTAGAAAGAGAATTTTTTCTCTTTCCAATAAGGTAATGTTGTTTATGTACAATTTTTTCAAATAAACGAGTTATTTACGTTTAAAGATAAATATTATCTTTTATTAGTTTTGGTCAAGTAAACTATGGAAACAATTGCCTTTTATAAAATTATTATTTTATTAATTTATTTTACAGTAATAACAAAACAAAGAAAATATTCAAATTGAAAGCCATTATTTCTTTCGCACATTTAAACTTTTTGGAAAGAGAGCCGACCGTTCTACGTAACTGGTGTCTAAATATAACTTTCCATATAGCACGATCATATCTAACTTTTCTTCATTTGTAAAGTTATTAAACATTATTAAACACAGAGAACTTTACGGGAGAAAATATTAAACGTCAAAAAAACAAAGAATCAATTGTTTCCATGGCTTACTTGACTAAAAAACTAACAAAATAGTTTACAAAATTTAAATTTTTAACCGTAAATAACTCGTTTATTTGAAAAAATTGTACATAAACAACATTACCTTATTGGAAAGAGAAAAGAATACTATTTCCAATAAGATAATAAAAAATATATGGTTCCATTTAAAAAATATATATATATTGTCCCAAATTTTGAGAACCGCTGACACAAAATTTATTTTGTCTACATGACCAATTTTCTAATATAAAATAGCACAATTTTGCTCATTTAACCAACCTCGTACCTCTTCAAATAAAAAAGTTACCAATAGTGAGCAAGCTTATTGAGACACCCTGTATATGATAAACCGGATGTAGTACTTCATTTGAAGCTCTAACAGATTTTTCAGGAAAAACATAATAAAATATAATCCAAAATTTCGTATTATAAACTTTTCTATTTATTGGAACAACAAAGTAGATTTTGTTTACAAACGATCAATCGGAAGTGAAACTTTACTTAAAGCTCATTGCTATTTTAAACATGGAATTGGCGGGAGGTCATGTGCTGGCCACATCAGATTTTTTTATTATAAAACGTCGGTTCAATAGCGAATAATACAATACTTATACAGGATGTCTCACAACTCGCGCCCCAGACGAAACTGACACTTGCCGACGACAATAGGTTGCCAACAAATAGAAAAAGATAATTTTGCGGCTGCTTGCATAACGGAGTTACAAGACTTTTTAATCCACCAATCCCGGAAGGATATCTTGAGGTGTGATGATATTATTACAAAATAAAACTGGTTGCTAGGTTTTAAAAATACTATTAGTGAGTTATAAAAGTTGTTTGACTTACTGTAATTTTGACACTTTAGAGTTGACTTTTCACTGTTAAAAAATTTAGTTTAGCGAAGGTGTCATCCGAGATCATCATTTATATCGTACAATGCAACATGTTGTAGCAGCTGTGGAAAATGTGTTAAACGAAAATATTATTGTCATTTGAATTCTTTGTGATTAAAACAACAAATGGTGGTTCTAAAAAGAACCGTTTTTTGTAATGCAATTTATACAATGGTAATAACACCCGTTAACCTGTTTTCTGTCTATTCTGTCATTCTTATCTTTTATGTATAGTAAAATGAAGAATAAATGGAGAATGTATGATGAGTGTAAATTCGGGGCGTGGAATGTCAGAAGTGTGAATGGCAAAGAGAATGAGTTGATGAATGCAATGCGAATGTACAGTGTAGATGTTTTTTGTGTAACTGAGACAATGAGGAAAGGTAGTTGTGAGGAAGAAGTGGATGGCATTTTTTGTTTGTGGTCGAGAGTTCGAGAGATTGAGCATGCTAAGCATGGTGTAGGTATACTTGTGAGTGAAAGAATGAAGCCGTTTATACGAAGTTATGGTTGTATTTCTTCGAGAATTTCTTGGATGAGATTCAAGGTAGGCTATATACGAATCTTCGTTGTGTCCGCTTACGGTCCAACAAAATCTGAAAATGACCTTGAAAAAGATCAGTTTTGGATGTCGATAAATAATGTAATTGATTTGTGTGATCTGGGTGATAGTATGTGGCGATTTGAATGGATGGGTGGGTGTAAAACGAAGTGAATCAGAGAATGTGTTGGGACGTTTCGGTGATTGTCGAGTGAATGACAGTGGTAAGAGAATTATTTCATTTTGTTTGGAAAGAAATCTCTTCATTTCGAATACCATTTTTAAGCATAAGTTAGCTCACATATACACCTGGGAAAATGTGGTTCAGAATAAACGTAGTGTAATGACTTTGTAATCTATGATGAGCGTTTGAGGAGTATGATTGTAGATACGCGTGTGAAAAGAGGCGCTGAATTGGGTACGAATGATCATTATTTGGTTGTGTCGCGAATGCGGTTAAATAAATTTTGGCGAATGAAGGAGAAAGGTTCTGGGCAAATGTTTCGTGTGAAATCCTCTGCGCTTTTAAATGAAGATGTTAGGATAAAATTTGTTGATAGGTTGAATGAATCCATGCCTGAATGTGAGCCTAATTATGATTGTAATATAAATGAAGTTTGGAAGATATTTAAGGATTCCCTCCTTAAATGTGCAAAAGAAGTTTGTGGTGAAAGCAGATTAGGCTGTTGTCCGAAAAATGCGTGGTGGAACGAACAGGTGAAAGAAGCGATTGCTGAGAAAAAGAGGGAGTATTTAAAGTTTTTAAATGTTAAGGATTCGCCTGGGAGTTTGCGCGAAGAATGTTTGATAGAGTATAGAAGGAAGAATAAATGGGTGAAGCAAGTGGTGAGAGAAAGTAAAAAACAATTTGATGATTTGTTGAGTGAAAGGTTAAAAAATGATTTTAGTACAAATAAACGATTGTTTTGGTTGAAGAAGAAAGTACGGCGTGAATGGAAACTGGTTGGGAGCGATTCGAGCGTTGTATGAGGGTAGTGAAGCTGCTGTGAGAATAGATGGTAGGTTGAGTAGTATAAATGTAGGTGTTAAACAGGGTTGTGGTAGGTCTCCGTGGTTGTTTAATTTGTATATGGATGTGTTGTTGCGGAAGGCGTTGAGTGGATTGGATGGTTTACATATTGGTGAAAGTATTGTGCCTGCGTTAGCGCATGCGGATGATGTAGTTGTCTTACGTGAAAATGAAGAGCAACTGAGAAGAATGATAGAGAGAATAAACGAAGTTGGAAGAAGTATGAATTTAATGTTGAATGTTGATAAATCTAAGGTGTTAGTATTTGAAAGGAGTGAATTGGAGCAGGTGAATGAGTTTGTATATTTGGGTAGCATGTTGTCGAGGGATGGACGAATTGACCGTGAAATTGATAGGAGGGTGAGTGCGGGATGTAAGGTAATGAGTGCTCTGGGCACGTTTGCTCGTAACGTAAACGTATCTAGAGAAGCTCGGTTAAGTGTATATAATGGAGTGCTGGTGCCTGCTTTGATGTATGGAAGTGAATGTTGGGCATGGACGAGAAAGCATAAAAGGAAAGTGACTGCTGTGGAAATGAAGTATTTACGTGGTGTTTGTGGGTATACAAGACGGGATCGCGTGAGGAATAATTTGGTGTATGAAGAATGTATGGTTAGGAAGAATGTAGTTAAGAGAGTTGGAGTGAGTCAGTTGAGATGGTTTGGTCATGTGGAGAGAATGATGAGTGAACGACTTGTAAAACGCATATATGTTGGTAAAGTTGAGGGTGTTCGATTGCGTGGCCGTCCAGTGTGTAAGTGGATGGATGTGATTGGTAGTGTTTTGAAGGAGCGTAAGTTTCCGAGTGGAAAGAGAAGAAGAGCATGCATGAATACGATTATGAATGTGGCTGAGGCGAAATAAGTTTGTCTGGATAGGAATGTGTGGCGAAGGATGATTGTTTCGTAATTATTGTGGTGTGAAGATGTATGGTTAGTAAGAATATTTTATGAGAATGGAGAGACAGCTGAATTTTTATGTGGACGAGAAGAACGGAGTATGTTTGAACAGGAATGTGTAGCGAAAGATGATTTTTGTGTAACTATTATTGTGGTCCGGATGCGGTTATTCGCTACCAAAAATCGGTCACTTTAATATGTTATTATGTATTAATACGTTTATGAATGTGGCTGAGGTGAAATAAGTGTGCATGGATAGGAATGTGTGGCAAAGCATGATTGTTGCGTAACTATTATTGTGGTCCGGATGCGGTTATTCGCTACCGAAAATCGGTCACATTAATATGTTCTTGTATGAAGCTCTTACTTTCATCCCTTTTCTTATTGTTTTCCGGTTTTTGCTAACCCACGAAGTGGGAAACGCGTGATTTTATATATGTATGTATGTATGTATGTATGTATGTATGTATGTATGTATGTATGTATGTATGTATGTATGTATGTAATAACACCCATGGAACGATTCAGATGCTCAAAATGTCTTCCGTTCATTTGTAAACATAATTGCGCCCTTCTTAACAAGCTCAATTTAGAGTCTATAATCATTTGTGGAATAACTTTTATAAAGGCCTTTTGAATTCGAACTCTGAGCTCCTCCTCTGTGTCAATGGGTTCTCTGTAAACGAAGTTTTTCACATGTCCCCCAAAGAAAGAAATCTAAAGGATTTAAATCGGGAGACCGCGCGGGCCAATTTCGTGGACCACCACGTCCTATCCAACGGTCAGGATACTGTTGGTCCAAAATTTCAGGCACTTCTCGACTAAAATGAGGTGGTGCCCCGTCGTGTTGGAACCATTCGTTAATACGAAAAGCGAGTGGTACCTCTTCATCTACTAAATCTGGAAGTTCTGTGTCTATGAATTCAGCATAAATGCGTCCTGTTAAACGTGCAGGAAATTCGAAAGGTCCGACCTTAGACAGGAAAAATCAAATTATCTAGAAACTAATTGATAATCTTAACATACCAACAGAGTGTAATGATACGGGTGTTGCCGATTATTTTTCAAAATTCGATGTACCGGAGCCTTGAAAATACCTAATTGGCCCGCAACTTCTCTGATACTTCTGGTATCATCTTCCTCAAAGACATTTAAAACAGCTTCTTCGTTCTCAACTGTATGAGCGATTCTGGGAGTACCACCAGTTTCTCTTCGATCTGGCATAACTTGTCCGGTCTCATGCGTCCTTGCGATGGCTAATATCATTTTATGATCCACAAGATTTCTATCCGGAAAATGTTTCGAATAGACTCGTGCTGACTACTCTCTGGCGTTACGTCCACATTCTCCGAAAATTATAATCATTTCTAAGTAATCAACGGCTGAATACATGGTAAGAATTTGCCTTTTTTTATTCAATTTGTCAAATTTAATTTGACACTGACAATTTTCGAAAACTACAGTCGCCCACACATTTTAAAGAATTTTAAGACGTCTTTTCTCTAATATCTTTTAAGCTAGATTTTTTTCTTCGAAATTACACATCCGAGTGCAGTCTCGTGTTTCCTCATTCGCTCTGGGGCGCGAGTTGTGAGACACCCTGTATAACATTAAATGGAAATGGCGAGAGGTCTTGTGCTGCCCACAACAGGTTTTTATAATATAAATAATATGAATTAAATCTTAATAAGAATTTTTATTATTATTAATTCAATATCGATTTTCATAAATGAATACATATATAGGATTTAAGCCTTATTTCTGGATGAAATTACTTTTACTAATTTTGTATTTTAAGAAAGAAGAAAATAGGGGTTGCGTTAAAAAAATATTTTCTAAAAATCAAGCGTCAAATAATTTTTTATTTTAAATAATTGTATTATTAATATTTAGGAAATAATTAGTAACAAATTTCGTTTTTTTGTCATTATCTCGCAGGTGCCTAACGAAAATTTTGGAAAAAAACAAGTTTCCCAAAGGAGCACTAAATCCATTTTACCGAAATGATAGCTCATATTTTTCGAGATTCCAGTGGTGGCAGCCGACTATGGGACATATTATACGTAGTACTCATTCTACGCTTCTTTACCTCTCGGTGAGAGTTAATGGATTCATGTTAAAAATAGCATATCAATATTTTAGTAAATAATCACGTTTTCAGGTCACCAGAATCCGAGTTTAACATTTTTACAATGATGTGTGCATGTGTGTGTGGATGTGTGGATGTGTGCGTGTGTGTCTGGATGTTGGAGGGAAAGTTTCTCAAATTCTATACGATTAAAGACCAATTTAACTGCGCATTCGTTAAAGTGACATTAATGGGAAGAGCTGAAAACGTTTTGGTAACAGTTGGACAACCGAAAGTAGTAGTTTCTTAAAAAAATCTGCTAAATATTATTTTCTGGAAATTTATGTTATTTCAAATATTAAAGATAATAGTATTCTCTTTTAGAAACATGGAACATTTTTATTATATCTTCTATAGATTTAAAGATAAGGAATTACAAATAAATAAAATAATCCGTTGTAATGAATCTCACAGCTCAAATAACTCCATGGAAACCAGTTAAAAAATTAAAATAATTATAATAGAGAAAAATGTCAGTGTCAAAAATCTAGATACATTAATCAAGGCTTTTTGGGAAGTACATTTAATATTTTTTATTTTATTATTAATAAAATATTTAAAATTATAGATTCATATATTACGTATTTATGCGCATTAGAAAAACCGCCAATTAAAAAATATAAAAATGTATTAATAATAGATGTAATTAGAATTTTTGTGTTTGTACTAGAAATAGTAAATACGGTATATAGCCTAATATGGAAATGGCGAGTGGTCTTGGGCTGGCCACAACAGATTTTTAATTATTTATTTCCTAATGAATAATAATACAAAAATCATAGAGTATTGGTGAAAACGCGATGATATATTCGATTAAGTGAAATATGAATTTATGAAAGTCTGAAATTATTTGTGCCCCCTTAGGCCCGAGTTAATTATACCTCTCAAAAAGTTAATTCTATGGGTATCTGCATTGACTGTATGAGGCATATATTATCATTTAATTTTATTAAAACTTCTTTCCCTTGTAAAATTAATTAGTAATGAATACAGAAATAAAGTAAAATGTTTAAAATAAATATTATTTAGATCTATTTCATAAAACATTTTGAGAATGTCATTAGGAGGACAGTAGTGTTTATATAGTACTTTATTTTAATTCAAACAAAATAACGAAAAGTAGGTCTAGATCTACAGAATTCGTCCGAAATTTTACGATCATAATCGATTTAGGGTCTGTGCCGTTGCGTTTGTTTTACTTAAACATTTTCATTACAACGATGTAATATTTCATTGTTTACATTTTACTAAAATTAGTTTAAAGTAGGCTACCTTGCAATTATTGGAGTTTACTATTTTTTTTTTTTTAAATGGTTGAATGCTTCTTTACAAAATATTGAAATGTGAATAGTTGTATAAGGAAGAGGAAACCTTGCTATAAGATCACCAGAGATGTGCGTCTACGACTAATCTACGATAGTTTACTAACGTAATAACGTGACGAATGATTGAATTAAATTTGGAGTCCCAACGTACGTAATTTTATGAGAACAACGCTGTAACTAAGTCTTGGAAGTTTATAGGCATGCGTAAATACGGTTCAGGGGGTCTAGTTGTAAGTTTTAGGTAACAAATTTAATCCAAACGCAATATGTTAAATAATCAACTTATGATTTTTTGCTCCGACACCCAGATAATAGCGAAATGTAATGTAGACAATGCGTAGAGATTATAAATTTTGTAATTGCAAATGCTCAATGGAGGTTCAATGAAATGATAAATTCATACTTGTTATGATAGTCAGTCGTTTATAATAAATAAACAAAAAATCTAATGTGGCCAACACAAAACCTCCCGCTATTTAATTTTTATTAATTTAAATACATACCTACCTACGTATTTACTAACGCTGCAAACTGTTCCATTGCAGAAAACTATTGCTTTATTTACTATTTTCTTTTTAAAATGTCACTATTATTAATTTGAAGTGATAAGTTTTCTGACAGTGACATTTACTGTCAGTTACATTCATTTGAAAAATGAACTGTGTAACAAAGGAATAGTTTTTATCTTAGGCTTCGAGACTAATAAAAAAAATCTGATGTGGCCAACACAAAACCTCCCGCTATATAATTTTTATTAATTTAAATACATACCTACCTACGTATTTACTAACGCTGCAAACTGTTCCATTACAGAAACCTATGCTTTATTTACTATTTTCTTTTTAAAATGTCACTATTATTAATTTGAAGTGATAAGTTTTCTGACAGTGACATTTACTGTCAGTTACATTCATTTGAAAAATGAACTGTGTAACGAAGAAATAGTTTTTATCTTAGGCTTCGCGACTAATAAAAAAAATTATTTATAAATTTATCTGTAAAATATATAGAAAAAGTATTGATGTATTCCTATAGAAAATTCAATAATCTTTAATTTTCATAAGACATAAAATTGGAAAAAATGGCATTTAATACAGACATTATCGTGAAAGTGTTAAAAATGGATTCTAGGGACCTTAAAACGTGGTCATTTACTAAAATCTCGATATTAGATTTTTAGCACGATCCCTATACCTCCCTCACCAAGGGTAGCGGGAGGTAAAAATGGGAGGAAGAAAACTTCCGAAACGTCGATTTCCCAGGTCTCCACCAGATTAGTGACCGGGAAATTTAGAAAAAAAACCCCTATTTTTAAAGCATTTGCTAAATACTATATATATATATATATATATATATATATATATATATATATATATATATATATATATATACAGTGTGTTAATTAAGAACCGAGCCATAGGCGTTTAACATGAGAAAACAGTTTTTCTTTGCGCAAAAGTCCCCTGTCAATTTTAGACAAAAATGTTTCAAATAAATGTTGTAGATATTAATATTCTACGCTTAAATCACTAAACAGATTTAATTTTACATGTTTAGTATCTTGTAAACTCTAATCTGAAATTGAGTAAATAATGCTGATGTGTAGCGATACCCATCAAATTGAAACAAAATTACAAAATGCATATCGTTTGAACTGTCAGAAATTTAATTTTATGGATTACAGAAAGTGAAAAAATAATAACAAAAGTTATTTAATTGTTAGATTTTAAAAATAATACCTGTGTAGTGATTTAGGTGCAGAATTGAATTATCTGCAACTTTCAATTTGAAAACTGAATTTCTGACAGTACGCATTTCTTTGTAACTATGTTTCAATTTCATGGGTATCGCTAGAAATGAGCAATATGTTTATACAATTTCAAATTAGATTAGTTACTAAACGTGCAAAATTGAAACTGTTTACTGATTTAGGCGTAGAATATAATTATATACCACATTTATTTGAGACATTTTGTCTAAAATTAATTGGGTACTTTTGTGCAAAGAAAAACTGTTTTCCCATGTTAAACGCCTATGGCCAGATTTTTAATTAACAAACAGTATATATATATATATATATATATATATATATATATATATATATATATATATACCGTGTGTATTTTTTAACGTGAAACATTGGGTTTGTCATATCCATAGTTACGACTTGACATTTGATTGACAGCAATGTATTTGCCCGTTCCATTTAAAATGAAACATAGGGAACGAATTTGACATTTGATAAGACGTCAATAGAGGTTAATTTTGTTTAAAAATTATACCTGCATTCTAAATTAAAATTAGTTGTAGAAAAAATATAGTGTGCACCTTGAGCCCGAGTGGTTTTCTGACTCGGCTAAATTTCTTACAATATTTAAATTTAATACTTCTGTCAAATTCATTTCCCATATGCCAGTTTATGTAAGACAGACAAATACATTGCTGTCAATCAAATGTCAAATTATAATTTATAGGAAAAACGGTTATCTGTCATATTGAAAAGATGTCATTAGAGGTTAATTTTGTTCAAATAATTATACCTGTTTTCTAAAAATTAAATTTAGATGTAGAAAAAAATACTGTGCGCACCTTGCGCTCGAAATATGTTTAGTGTTCTCGAGTTGTTTTCTGATTCCGCTAAATCTCTTACAATATTTAAATATAATTCTTTTGTCAGATTCGTTCCCTATGTTTCATTTTAAATGCAACGGGCAAATACATTGCTGTCAATCAAATATCAAGTCGTAACCATTGATATACAAACACAATGTTTCACGTTAAAAAATACTCACGGTATATATATATATATATATATATATATATATGTAGTCAGCTCTCAACTGGAGTTGTTGTCCTGCGAACGTCGTAGCAGAAATTAAATGCAAGGTAGGAGAGCAATATCGGTATTAAATAGAATTCTGTGTGATCAGATATCAAAAAAATTGACGTTTCGAGCTGTAATTTATGTCTTAGACAAAACAAAACTAATTCATAAGTTTTACGTGTGTGAAACAAGGCTGACTCCGCAGCGCCACTAAGTCCATTCGTATCTGGAATACAGTATATTTGTCAAAACAGAAACAGACTTACCAACTGCGCCATGTAAATAAATGAAGCTAGTTAATTACGACTATAGATGGCGTTGCAATAGAACGGCAGTGACAGTGTTGTTTGAAACAAATTCAAGAATAAAATATTATTTGTAATGAAATATAATTCGAGAGTTCGATAAAATAGAAAGAAAACAATTCCCCAGTTTCTTTCTCAAACTTGTAGCCATTTGGCAATAGCAGGTTTTCGAAAAATCTGTCAAATTATTTTAAATCTATTTTCACTCTCTTGTTATATTATTACTGAGTATAAATAGTAATGAAATATGCCGTGCGCTATTTTATTTCGCTTATTTATTTATCCTCGGAATACCTGCTTTTTTAAAATATAAATCTGGGTTTCTGTGTTGTATAAAATTACAATCACAAAGTAGAAAATATTTACAAAGCAAACATCCTCTTCTATAAATTATTATGACACTTCAAGCTTTATCAAAGTGAATTTTGAATCAACATACAAAGTATGCGTAATATTTGCCAGTAATTAATTTTATATATCACCAAGGTTTATTACCCGTTGCTGAGTGTGCCATTCTGATGTTTAGCTAGACTTTTAGTCACAAATTTTGATAATGATCTCGATAATGAATAATATACCTATTTGTCCGTGACCGTAACCAGGTGTTATACCAGAAATGGAAAATGTTAGTACTGTTAAATATGCTGATATGATATCGACGTATACGAATATATCCAAGAATGAATTTATATGAATTTGATTATGTCTTAATTGTTACATAACTATTTTGATACTTTTTTACCCTTGGTAAGGGAGGTATAGGGATCGTGCTAAAAATCACATATCGACATTTTAGTAAATGACCACGTTTTAAGGTCCCTAGAATCCATTGTTAACATTTTCACGATGATGTCTGTATGTGTGTATATGTGTATGAATTTTGTATTCGCTCTAACTCAAATACTATCATTCTGAAAAATCCGAAACCTTGTATTTCTACCCTATTCTAATACGAAAAGAAGCCATTAGATTTTTGTGTAAATCGGATGAACCCAAATGGCACTTTACTTGAAGCTCATAACGGTTTTTCTTCAAAAAATACCATTAAATGCTATTTTTTCGCATTATTTGTCATTATGAAAATTATAGATGTGTGTATGTGTGTGTGTATGTGTACGAATTTTGTCTTCGCTCTAACTCAAATACTGTCATTCAGAAAATTCTGAAATCTTTTATTTCCACCCTATTCTAATATAAAAAGAAGCCATTAGATTTTGGTGTAAATTGGATAAACGGAAATAACACTTTACTTGAAGCTCATAAAGGTTTTTCTTCAAAAAATAACATTAAATGCCATTTTTTCGCATTTTGTCATTATGAAAATTGAATTTTCTACAGGTATACATTAATACTTTTCTATATATTTTACAGATAAATTTAAAAATAATATTTTTTCTTTTATTCCTGGAGCCTAAGATAAACACAATTCCTTTGTTACACAGTTCATTTTTCAAATGAATCGAATGTAACTGACAGGTAAACGTCATTGTCAAAAAACAAATCACTTCAAATTAATAATAGTGACATTAAATAATAAAGAAAATCGTAAATAAGCAATAGTTATATGCAAAGGAACTTATATAGTTTGCAGCATTAGTAAATATGCAGGTATGTATTTAAATTAATATAAATTAAGTCACTGTCAAAAAACTAATCACTTTAAATTAATAATAGTGACATTTTAAAAAGAAAATAGTAAATAATGCAATAGTTATATGCAATGGAACAATCTGCAGCATTAATAAATACGTAGGTATATATTTAAATTAATAAAAATTAAATTGCGGGAGGTTTTGTGTTGGCCACATCAGATTTTTTTTTAATCCCGAAGCCTAATATGAACACAATTCCTTTGTTACACAATTTATTTTTTAAATGAATGTAACTGACAGGTAAACGTCATTGTCGAAAAACTAATCACTTCAAATTAATAATAGTTACGTATTAAATAATAAAGAAAATCGTAAATAAAGCAATACTTATATGCAATGGAACATAATATAGTTTCAGACATTATTAAATACGTAGGTATGTATTTAAATTATACTTGCCGTCAAATAATTATGGACTGGAGATTTCTACACTGATGTCAAATTTTTTAAGTGTCTATATATATATATATATATATATATATATATCTTCTTCAGATTTTCCCACTCGATAGGGGTCGCTATTCTTTATTTTCTTTCTCCATTCATTTCTATTTTGCGTGTCGTCCTCAGTTAATCCCTTTTCTCTCATTTTTTAAGTGTCTATCTGTACAAATATCTGTAATCTGTCACTGTCATTTTATATTCTGAAATTTTCGTTAGTACTTGCGTGCACTTTTTATTCCCAATTCTATAAATTGCATTATATTTAGACTTTTAAAAAGAAAATGAGTGAAACTTATGAATTAAATAGTCCTGGTTCTTATAAAAAATGTTTAGGAAAATATGATTTAAATGGGCAGGCAAAAACAATTATTACCAATGTATAAAATTTGGCGTTACATCCTAAATAAATTTATAATTTATTAAATAACAAAAAAACTTTGAATTTGACTGCAGAAGTATGTTGTGTTGGCAGATCTACTGTTCACCTAATAATCAATTATTCTAACCTTTTATTTGGATTTCACCGGTTATCGTATTTTAACGCAAACGCGACCTTAGCTTGATGTGTGGAAACTTAGGTCAAAATATAAATATAAATTTTCCACAAAAACAATTTTTATATTTTATATTACGTATTACTGTCTTACCTTACTTATTTGTTATAATATTTACTTCATTTACGATGTATTAATTTTTTTATTAGTTTTAAATGTATTATATGACATTTGCGTTCATTCTTGCGGTCAGGGATAAAAGTTGAACATCAGTCCATAATCATTTGACGGCTAGTATAATAAAAATTAAATAGCGAGAGGTTTTGTGTTGGCCACATCAGATTTTTTTCTTTAAAACGACATCTAGGTAGATACCTACTCTTTTTATCTACTATTAGCAAGAGTGTCTCTTTTTGTGTATTTTTGCATTATATATGTATAATATGTCATGTGCCTGCGATAAATCGGCCATGATGAAAATCAAAATGGAGTGCGCCATGAAATAAAAAATGAAATAAAAATAATATGGAATGTCATTAGAATAATTTTAACAAATAAAGTAATTTTACCTTAGTCTCTTTCATTCTCTACTTGTTAGAAGCATGTTATATCATTTTTGACGACGAGGATTTCTTATATTTCAAAATTTCCGAATCTTACAAAAAAAAATGGGTACATTTAGGTTGTTTACGAAATAGCGATGAAACCCGATGCGATACCAACTTCAACTAAACTTCGAACAATTTCATATGCACGCCGAGAGCAAGCTATCGCTGAATGTAAGAAGATGGTATTTGGAATCCAGCTGAGAAAAGGGAGTGGATATATGGGCTGGTTACAGTACCAAAAAATCTGTTATGGCCAGTACAATACCTGTCGGCAATTTCATATTAGGCTATAAATATTGTATTTAACATTTCTGGTACACACAAAATATTGTAATTATATCTATTCTTTATTTTTCAATTCATTCTATGATCCAAGTTTCCTCCTACTTCTCTAAATGTTCGAGATTCTTCCAATTCATTGTCAAGATTGGCGGGATTTCTGAAAGGTATATGATGAAATATATGCATAGCAAGCGCGTGTTTAGTTGACCTGTTACTGTACATACTTTGGCTTACAAATGAATCCCGTTTATTATTATATATAGAAGATTTTTTAAGAAACTACTACTTCCGGTTGTCCAATTGTTACCAAAACCTTTT
This sequence comes from Ophonus ardosiacus, assembly GCA_943142095.1. Taxonomy (NCBI): domain Eukaryota; kingdom Metazoa; phylum Arthropoda; class Insecta; order Coleoptera; family Carabidae; genus Ophonus; species Ophonus ardosiacus. The sequence continues at coordinate 24,566,780 of OW964827.1, read as the reverse complement.
CAGCTCTTCTAATGAATGTCAGATTGAGGAATTCATAGTTAAACTGGTCTTATGTCTTATAGTTTTTGAGTAATCGTCCCTCCAACATCCACACATACACACACACACACACACACATACACACACACACACACACACTGAGAGAGAGAGAGAGACATCGTAAAAATCGTTTTATAGGAACCTTAAATCGTGCTTATTCACTAAAATCTGGATTTGTGTTTTTTAGCATGAATCCAATACCTCTCTTAGCGAGAGGTAAAAATGATGGATCTGCCAGATTGACGACAGATTTAATTTTGCTAAACAAATGCGTCATTCCAGAAAAGCATCCTATTCCAAATACAACCGATATATTTCTTCAATTAAGTGGCGCGAACTATTTTTCAAAATTGGATCTTAGAAACTATTATTCCTGCTGGTTTATTTGCGTATAATCTTTACCGATGGGGCGTAATCCGCTTCAATTTTCCAGCGAGCTGTAGAAAAAACATTGTTGGACTTCAAAAATGTACAGACTTACATTGATGACATCATAGTTTATGGTAAAAGAAAAGTAAAACATGAAAAATATTTACGTGAAGTATTGAAAATGATTAAACACACAAAAATGTGAATTTTGCAAAAAGTCAATTAGATACTTGGGCCATATTGTATCTAATATTGAAATACAAACAGATCCGAAAAACGTGAAGCCAATTCTTGAAGCTGCACCACCCAAAACTCTGAAACAAGTACAATCTTTTCTGGTGCAGTTAACTACTATTCAAATATCATTAACGGTCTTGCAAAAAAGCTGAACCTCTACATATGCTTATAAGAAAAGGTAATAAATTTTAATGGACAGATCTTAAAAGAAGCTATGTCCAATAATGTGAAACTGTCAATTTTTGATTTAAGCTCAGTGACTATTATTACAGTGGACGTGTCAGACATTGGCATTGGCGCCGTTTTAACATAAATCCAGTATGGACAAGAAGTAACAATTGCTTACGCTTCACACAGGTACGCTTTCGTCTGCTGAATTGAAATTATTCTGTTGGTGAAAAAGAAGCTCTTGCTTGTAAGAGGGCTTGTGAGCATTGGAGTTCATTTCTATTAGGTAGAACATTCATTCTCCGTTCAGATCATTCATCATTACTAACACTTCTTTCAAAATACAACTTCAACTAAAAAATCTGAAAAATTGATTTGATGGTTGGAACGATTGTCAGCATATGATTACAGTAGAGTACAAGAAAGGGACAAATAACATTGTTGTAGATTTCTTATCAAGAGCACTAGTGCTCGGAATACCAGTGGATCCAAATGACCACCCGCCCACCCGTATTTCAGTGAATACGGGTCGGAACCGATTCCTTCACCCATAAGACCGTATTACCCGTAAGAACCATACCCATATTACCCGTAAGAACCATATCACCCGTAAGACGTATTATTACGTTGCTATCTGTTTAAATAATCATACCGTTGAAAAATAATTTTATTTAATTAAGATAATTTATTTGATTAAACACTTCACATAGGTAATACAATTAGTTTTAAAAGGTAAGTTAGTAATTTGTACAATAATAAGACAAGTAAAATATATCTTGATTTATAAGACAGATACCATTACGGATAATATGGGTCTGTGGTTCTTACGGGTAATATGGGTCTGTGGTTCTTATGGGTCTTACGGGTCTTATGGGTGAAAAATCGGTTCCGACCCGTATTCCATTTGGTCCGGGTGGGTGGTTATTTCCCATATAACTAAATACCCAGTTCGAAGTCCTAGCCCTAAAGAGCACCAATTCAAAATGAAAAATGTATTCCTGTTGAAACACATTTGGATATCAAACAAGATATCACAACGAATATTTCACTTCATGCACTTCAAAGATGTTAAAAACAAGATGACACATGTCAAAAATTGTTTAAATTCATAAAATATGGTTGGCCGTCTCGATCAAAAATTGCGAAAGACATATCGAGATATTATTCTTTACGCGAAGAGTTTTCTGTGGATAACGGCCTAATTACTCGTAGTGATAGAATTCTTGCTGCAGAATCAATGCGAAAGAAAATTCTGGTATCAGCTCACGAAGGTCATCCAGGGATAGTAAGAATGAAGCGACAACTCAGAAAATCTTTTTGGTGGCCGGGACAAGATAAAGATGAGGAAAGATTTGTTAAATACTGTATACCTTGCCAAGATAGTGAAAAATCTCATAAACAGCCAAAACTAACTAGCGTCCCAATTGAAGTATCACAGAGACCATGGTCAAAAGTTGCGATAGATGTAACCGGACCATTTGCAGTAGCACCGTACAATCAAAGGTACGCGGTTGTCATAATCGATTATTATTCAAAATACCCAGAAATTTTGCTCACACATTCAATAACTTCCAATATTATCATTAAATGGTTAAATGAAATATTTGCAAGATATGGATATCCAGATATTCTTGTAGGTGATATTACTATTCAATTTTCGTGCCACTGCTTCTTAGGAGGGGGGAAAATCGCTAGCTCTCGCCATGTTCAAGGATGAAAAGAAGAAAATATTCAATTTTAAATAGAAAGAAGAAAACCGTACCCAACCTATAATCGCTAAAAGCAAGCAACCTACATTTACTAAAGGAAGTTGGCTACGTATTCGCCTTTCTTTTGTACTAAAATTCTCAAAACCAATATATAGTATGTCCACGGATCGAGTTCCATAGAGGAAAAGCTTTCTTATTTTTTATTTTACAATAGATTAAGGAAACTGTAGTTAAATATTTTTTAAGTCTTATAGTGTTTGAGAAATCGTGGCTCCAACATCCATACGCATACACACACACACACACACACACACACACAAACACACACATACACACACATACATACATACATACATACATACATACATCCGGACATCATCGTAAAAATGTTATAATTGGATTCTAGGGACCTTAAAACGTGCTTGTCCACTAACATCTGGATATGCAAATTTTAGCATGATTCCAATACCCCTCTTGGCGAGAGGTAAAAATGTAAGGAGTTGGTTATTTGATTTTTACGGTGTACGTGATTTTTTTTTTGCAAGCCAGTGTGAGTGGCTATTTTTTAGCCAAGAAAAATAGCAATAATATTCCGACAGAGCTTAGTACAATAATGTTAAGAACACACGATTTCGTTCATTATGATATGACCAATTAGTAGAGCCGGTAGAATCAAATACAAAATCCAGCATTCCTAAATCCAGGCTAAAATAAAGCAAACATTTCCTTTTTTTCCTATAAAAAAACAAGTATTTTTTTTTAATATACAACTACTGACGCACACTCTTAGGAACTAAACTATTTCTATGTTTAGTGGGTTTGGTGTTAAAATAGTACTACAAAAAGGTGACGTACACGTGCAATGATTGTTCTTACAAAATTAATAAAATCATTCAAATAAAACTCAAAATTATATATAATTTTATTGCCTTCAATTTATAAAAAACTATGATAACCTCATTTTGGCGAAAATTTTTAAAATGTAATTACATTATTTAGTATTATTAGTTTGACTGTAAACATATGCTTTTGGCATGCTACATAAACACGCTTGTAAATGTTGCTATTTCTAGAAAATAATCTCAACTAATATGAGCATATAATGTCAAAATTATTTAATAAGGATATTTGCATTGTAACATTGTTATATTACAATGTCGTGAAGATGGTTAAAAATATAACCGAAAGCTTGACAAATTAAAAATAGTGTACTTAACTACAACGTGCACAATTTGTTACAAACTTTAACAGCTTGTTCCTGAGGTCATTTTAAGCATAAAATGCTATATGAACATAGGTCCTATCTTTTCTACTTACCAAAGAGGTTATAGTTTTAGAAAAATGCTCAAAATTTTCAAATTTTTGTAATTAAGGTACTTCTGAAAAAGAAGAGTTTTACTGAAAAGTCAAACTTTATTTGTGATAATTATTTTTATTTTATTAAAATTAAACGTGTATTGCTAAAAAGATGACGCAATTAAACAGGCAGATAAACACATTCTAAATACAGAACAACATAACAACGCATAGAATAGATACCAAACACAATATGAAATATTTTATAGTAAATGCTCAAAATGAGCGCTTTGAGCTCGTATGTATGCTTCACAGTGGCGAATCATGGTATGATAGACACGATTAATTACAATACGATCGTTATGAATAGCAGCAGATACATTTATTATTTGCTAAAGTAACTGTTCACGCGTGTTTATTTCTACCGTATGAGCTTCTTCTTTCGAGAATCTCCACAATTAACAACACCAATATCATCATTTCGTACAGCAGTAGATCCTGTGTCCCTTAGTCGCTGAAATACGCGCGCAAACATGGTATGGGAAGGTTAACGTCTATGTGGATATCTGTCATGGTATTCTCTGTAGGCATGGCGGGAATTACTATTACAAAATCTATAAATAAAAATTATATCTGCGTATTCAGCAGTACTAAAACCATCCATTGTTACACAAACAAAGGTATAATAATTTTTAATTAGGATAAATAATATATGACTTTTCAATAATACTCTTCTTTTTTAGAAGTATCTGGATTACAAAAATCTGATGTGGACACCGCATGACTTCCTTGTACGCCTGTTGAACTATACATATTTTGTTAATAATTACAATATATATTATAACAGACCCAATCATAAAATTGCACGTATTTGATATAATTTTCATCGATATTAAATTCTTTATTTTCTTTTGTTATCTTTTATCCTAATCCATAGCAAACCTAATTACAAAAACCAAAACGTACATAATTTTTAAATTTACATATCTTGCTTATACAAAGAGCTAATTTAATAATACTTAATGCGTTGGACGCAGAATTCAATTCTCTAAAACTTTTATTTGAAGCATTTATTTTTAAAATCAAAATAACATCATTTTTTTGAAGAAAAATTGATAACAGCTTCAAGTAAAGTATCACTTCCGGTTAGACCATTTTAACCAAAATCTCTTATGTTATTCCTATTGACATAAAAGTCTTATGTACCAAATTTGAAAAGTTTTGGATTATATTTTCATATAGTTTTTCATTAAAATCTATTATATGCTTCAAATAAAGTACCACTTCCGGTTAGACCATTTTAGCCAAATTCTATTATGTTATTCCCATTGATTTAGAAGTGTTACATACCTAATTTTAATAGTTTTGGATTATATTTTAATATAGTTTTTCATTAAAATCTATTATAGGCTTCAAGTAAAGTACCACTTCCTGAAGTTATGTAATGACCAAAAAGGATAGTGCACAACTAGATATTATAACAATCCTAAATACAGAATTTCAATTTTCTAGAGTTTGCTGTTTTTCAGTTATTCGAGATACCTACATACGTACGTATAGACGTCACGACTAAATTAGTCAAAATGGATTCAGGGATGGTCAAAATTCATATTTCCGTAGATATCTGGAAACTGAAATTTTTCACGATTACAATACTTTCTTTACTTCGTACAAGGAAGTAAAAATTTGAAAATTTTGAACTTTTTACTTTCTTGTACGAAGTAAAGGAAGTATTGTAATCGCGAAAAATTTCGGTTTCCAGATTTCAACGGAAATATCCATTTGACCATCCCTGAATCCATTTTAACTAATTTCGTCGTGACGTCTGTACGTACGTACGTATGTACGTTTTGACGATAGGCCCTTTCGCCTAGTAAGAGTTGTCCCTCCTTTTGAAAACCTGTAGTTGTACCTTCACAGTTAGAATGTTTAGGAACGTGTATTTTACAATATACGTTGTATATTTGTTGTGTAATCTGAAAAGTAAGATGAATTTGTAATATTTGTAACAGATTTAATGAAATACTGACCTGTAAAAGACAATATCCGACCGCCCTGATGTGAAAAGACAATAATCACATGTTCAACATAACCATGTTGTTGCTACAGCTACAAGAAAAAGTATTCTACGTAAAAATAGCATTGTGTATATTTGTAATTTAACTTACCATAGTGTTGTGAAACAATGTAACGCTCGTTTACACGTTTGATTGCATTGTAGCATTTGTTTATTTCTAGAAGTATCTGACAATTGTAACCTTGTAAATTTTGACGTGTCGTGATTCACAACATGCTCGCGCATGTGACCAGAGAATTTGTGTAAATTTTATAAAAATATTATTTGTTACTTGAGACAGTAACGACCCCTGTACACTAAGTAAAATTACTCCCACCGCAGTTTTAATGAGAAGTACTGTTATATTGGATTTATAAGCTGTTGCAGAGCTCTGTGAATCCAGAGCGGGTTCGCTGAAGCGAACCGCTCGAAAGAGTCCGGTAGTTGAGGATTCTCGTTTAGGTCCTCCTGCATAGTGCGAAGTCGAGTTCTGCTTCAGGCTCCTTCGAACGCCGAGAAGTCTAAGGAAGTTGAGTTCTGCTGTTTCAGACTCCGCCGTGTGTAAAGGCTGAGTCCGCCGTGTACGGCTCGCCGTTGATTGTCCGCTAGAGAAATTGTTACTATTTCTGTCGTAGTAAATTTCAATACGTGTACTCAGTGGCGGATTTACGCATAGGCACAGTAGGCACGTGCCTACGGCGGCAAAATTTCATGGGCGGCAAATTTTTTTAATCAAAAATGTATAATTCTATAAAAAATTGCCAATCAAAAGACGTGACGAAAACAATTACATCTCTGATCTCTGAACCAAATTCAGGTAAAGTAAAACTTTTTTATATGCATATTATTATTAATGCTGTATCCAGTCAATTTGTAATTATCGTCTGTTTTTCTGGTACTTAAGTAATGGAATATGTGCTCTATTTTCAACAAATGTCCCAGTAATTGAACTTATATTTCAGATTTTATTTTGTAAACCTCATTATTATTATGCTACCTATAATTATAATGTAATTATTATTTGCCAAGCATATGGTTTTCCATTCCCAATACCAACCCCTCTAGAAATTCCATTTTTTTGTTGTAATATCATCTTCTAGCTAAAATAAATAAACACAAAATTAAAGTGCGGAGGCAGGTATTTAACAGTATCTTGTAGAAATAAAATCAGATTTTACCTATTCTAAAGACTGTACTTTTGAAAATTATGATTTCTTTTTTTACAAATTTTCAAAAAATAATTAATGTAATGGTAACCTAACGCACAGAACTTAATTTGACATAATTCATTCATTTTATGGGAACTTAACTTTTTTCAGGAAAAATGCCAAAATCACTACAAATATTGCTTTCCGCACCCTAATTTATGTGAAATGTAGTGTTTAAATGGTTTTGCAAGTATATATAACCATCAAAATAAAATTATTGAGGGTTGGGTATTCTAGACTTTAGCCTTAAAATTATTTAAGCCCCTGTTATATTTCAACAAAAATAAAACATTGAAAAATGTATATTTTAACATTTCTGATATTCAAATATCTATATAATCTTTGGTTAATATTTGAAAATTACGTTACTGTTCTGCAAAAGGCGGCAATATTCTGGGTGCCTATGGGTGGCAAAACTATTAATCCGCCCCTGCGTGTACTTGCCGTGGTACTCTGGTCACAGTTCACAAAGAAGGGTGATGTATTTGTTTATTTATAAATTGTGTGTCTTTGTTTTACATGTCTTCGTATGTTCTGTTGTTATCAACCAACCTTGCGCCCTCACCTCCACTAAGCATGATGACGTCACCACCCACCACCGAGCTGCAGACGGCGGCGGGGGCGGCGTCACAACGAACGTATCTCGCATAACTGAAAAACGGGAAGTCGTAGAATGTCAAAATTTTGTATTTAGAACTGTTATAACATATAGTTGTGCACCTCTCTTTTTGGTCATTACATAACTTTCTGAAGTGAAGCTAATCATAGAGTTTAATGAAAACCTATATTAAAATATAATCCAAAACTTTTCAAATTTGGTATATAAAACTTTCATATCAATGGAAATAACATAATAGCTTTTAGATAAAATGGTCTAGCCGAAAGTGGTACTTTACTTGAAGCCTATAACACATTTTAAGGAAAAACTATATTAAAATATAATCAAAAACTTTTAAAATTTGGTGTATAATACTCTTATATCAATGGGAATAACATAATAGATTTTAGTTAAAATGGTCTACCCGGAAGTGTTACTTTACTTGAAGCTGTTAACAGTTTTTCTTAAAAAAGGCGTTATTTTGATTTTAATAATAAATGCTTCAAATAAAAGTCTTAGAGAATTGAATTCTGCGTCGAAATCATCAAGTATGATTAAATTAGCTCTTTGTATAAGCGAGATACGTAAATTCAAAAATTATTTACTTTTCGGTTTCTGTAATTAAGTTTACTATGAATTAGGACAAAAAATAACACAAAAATTAAGAATCTAATATCATTGTCAAAGTAACAGGCGTACAAGGAAGTCATGTGGTGTCCACATCGTTTTTTTTTTTATAAAACTTTAACCTCTTGTATTTTGGTAACTAGAAGAGATAGGACCTATGTTCATATAGCATTTTTTGCTTAAAATGTCCTGAGGAATAAGCTGTTAAAGTTTGTTACATTAGTCCTGAATCACCCTTTTTTGGGTGTATCAAGATAATGGATCAGTGCATTTTATTCAAGTATATGACAAGTTACACAAAAAAGTGATTATATATACGATTACCAATTACTATGAAAGAAAGTAAATGAATTACTATATATATATATATATAAAATATGTAACCCTTTTTGTACCTTTCGGTGTAAAGGTGTCAGGAGCACCGAGCTGAGCGTTCACCCATCCAACAGATCGGCCCTGTATAGCCTGCTCGGACTTGCCGATCACAAAGCTGACACTCTAACCCTTAGACCAGGAATAGAGGAGAGACAAGGCATATTGACGTATATTTCCAAATCATCTTTTCGATTTTGACCCTTATTGAATCAGCTGGAATCGCTAGTCGACCAGTTGAATATTGTTATGTTACAGTTGACCAAATCTAAATAAACACTTGATTATCCATAACATAAATAAAACAATTTAAAACTAAGAAAATCTGAAGTGGCCAGCACATGACCTCCCACCAATTCCATGTTTAAAATAGCAATGAGCTTCAAGTAAAGTTTCACTTCCAAATGATCGTTTGTAAACAAAATCTACTCTGTTGTTCCAATAAATAGAAAAGTTTGTAATACGAAATTTTGGATTATATTTTATTGTTTTTCCTGAAAAATCTGTTAGAGCTTCAAATTAAGTACTACATCCGGTTTATCATATATAGTCAAAATCTAATATGTTGTTTCAAATTATATAAGAGTATTAAATACCAACTTTGCGAACTTTTGGGTCATTAATATATTTTAAGGAAAAATCGTCACACACACACATTATTGTCAAAATCATCACCAACTTCCTTATGCTCTAAAACGCAATCTGTGTAAATTCTTCGTCATACATTATCCATTTCGTAAATGTATAGTTGCAAATCATTATTTGACACTTTGAAATCACGTTCTTATTGAGAGCTGTTTGATATATAATGCTACAAACATCAAACTTAAATCGAATTATCCTGTATATCTAATATTTATGTATGATGGAAAATATATTATTTTTACAAACCTTAATTTTATTAGAATCATATTTAAACTACTAAATTCTTCTTAATACGGTTTCATTATTAATTTTAATGAAAATTGCTGCGTGACAGTGACATTTGTTTAAATATATCAAATTTGTTATTAAAGTATTGTTTTTGTTTGACGCAGAGGCAAAGTGATGTACAAAAATAAATTATTTTATAATATAATATAAAGTTATTTCAAGTTATTTACTAAATGCTATTATCGTGGAATTGAAGATTGTACCATTATATTCAATTTGTATTGATAAAAGTTGCTAAAAAATTATATTCAATGAATTTTTTACAAGAAAAACTGTTAAAAGCTTGTATAAATTATACTTCCAGTTATCCGATATACACTCAAAACGAATAAGCTCTTCCCACATTAGTATAGAATGGATATACAAAATTTCAAATTTTTCTGATTGATAGTATTTGAGTAATCGTGTCCACAAGATCCACACACACAGACACACACACACACACACACACACACACACACACACACACACACATACCTACAGACATCATTGTAAAAATGTTAAAATCGGATTGTGGGGACATCAAAACGTGCTTATTCACTAAAATCTCTATATCCGATTTTTAGCACGATCCCTATACCTCCCTTACCTAGGGTAGCGGGAGGTAAAAACTATGAATCAAACTAAATACATATGTATTCAAGAACGTCAGAAGTCAAAATAATGATTGATAACGTTGGGTGACGCTTGTTGATTTTGAAAACTTATTCGTTCGACTGCACACGTATGTTACACATCTGGTCGATTGGGCACTTGCAGCTGACTTTGACGTTTCAATAAAGTCGAAACGTCGAAAGTCGCTATGATGATTTGGAAAGTCTTCTTACGGCGAAATACATAGCATGCCCTGTCTCCCCTCTATTCCTGGTCTAAGCTCTAACCACACTGCCGTACTGCCGACATGTATATATATAATTATTAAAATCTAATTAAATATAATCCAAAACTTTTCAAATTTAGTATATAACTAGCCAAAACTCGGCTACGCCGAGTATTCCCTAGGGCTCCGCCGATAGTGTTTTTTAATAGTTTTACGTACGTCCAATCCGTCTAGGAACAATTTAAACGCAAAGTGCTAACGCTAAGGGTCTTTCAAAATATTTTTTCCCACCCACCCAAACAGTCCACGCAACCTGCCCACCCAAATTGCTCACGCAACCTGCCCACAATGCCCACGCAACCTGCCCACCCAAACGGCCCACCCAAAATGCCCACGCAACCTGCCCACCCAAACTGCTCACCCAAAATGCCCACGCAACCTGCCCACACAAACTGCCCACGCAACCTGCCCACCCAAACTGCTCACGCAAGCTGACCACCCAAAATGCCCACGCAACCTGCCCACCCAAACTGCTCACGTAACCTGCTCACCCAAAATGCCCACGCAACCTGCCCACCCAAAATGCCCACGCAACCTACCCACCCAAACTGCCCACCCAAACTGCTCACGCAATATGCCCACCCAAACAGCCCACGCAACCTGCCGACTCAACCTGCCCACCCAAAATGCCCACGCAAAACAAAAGCCGATCGAGCTGTCAAAGTTTTAACATTTCTGCATGACAGCCCTTGACGTTACCTTTCATTTGATACCAAACACGACATGGTTCTGACAACTTTAAGCAAAAAACAAAAGCCGATCGAGCTGTCAAATTTTTGACATTTCTGCATGACAGCCCTTGACGTTACCTTTCATTTGATACTAAACACGACATGCTTCTGACAACTTTAAGCAAAAAACAAAAACCGATCGAGCTGTCAAATTTTTGACATTTCTGCATGACAGCCCTTGACGTTATGTTTCATATGATACCAAACACGATATGGTTCTGACAACTTTAAGCAAAAGACAAAAGCCGATCGAGCTGTCAAAATTTTGACATTTCTGCATGACAGCCCTTGACGTTATCTTTAATTTGATACCAAACACGATATGGTTCTGACAACTTTAAGCAAAAAAACAAAAGCCGATCGAGCTTTCAATTTTTTTACATTTCTGCATGACAGCCCTTGACGTTACCTTTCATTTGATACCAAACACGACATGGTTCTGACAACTTTAAGCAAAAAACAAAAGCCGACCAAGCTGTCAAAATTTTGACATTTCTGCATGACAGCCCTTGATCGTTACCTTTCATTTGATACCAAACACGACATGCTTCTGACAACTTTAAGCAAAAAACAAAAACCGATCGAGCTGTCAAATTTTTGACATTTCTGCATGACAGCCCTTGACGTTATGTTTCATATGATACCAAACACGATATGGTTCTGACAACTTTAAGCAAAAGACAAAAGCCGATCGAGCTGTCAAAATTTTGACATTTCTGCATGACAGCCCTTGACGTTATCTTTAATTTGATACCAAACACGATATGGTTCTGACAACTTTAAGCAAAAAAACAAAAGCCGATCGAGCTTTCAAATTTTTGACACTTCTGCATGACAGCCCTTGTCGTTACCTCTCATTTGATACCAAACACTACATGGTTCTGACAACTTTAAGCAAAAATCAAGCTGTCAAATTTTTGACATTGGAATATTTTTTTTTTACTTAGTTATTTATGGGATGTTTGGTAACACTTTCGAAATGTACATGTATCACGGACATGAACCTTCAAAAATTTTAATTTTTAAATATAATGTTTTAGGGCCTTTTAAAATACTATGGAATAACCGCCCATTGCCATAATGTATGTTTATGAATTTAACTTCTTTCAAATTGTCCTCTTTTCATGAATAATTCCATTTAAATGTTCTGATTGACATGTCAAAGAAACGTTCTTCGTCTTAAATTTTTCAAAGAATACTAAATTTTTGATTTCAAATTGTTTCAAAAAGCCAAAATACGACCTTTAAAAAGTTTTTACACAAAAACTATGTACCGTACAGAAAAATTACCTATTACCAGGAAATCAAGTTGAGTTATGCTCTACATCCCAGAAAAATTTTCTTTAAAATCACTCGCACTGTTTAGTCTGTACAGGTGAGCAAAATTTCCCAAATCGTCATGATGATTAAATATTATTTTTATATATATAGATAGATAGTGAATCTACCCGTTTAGTATAAAAGACTAGCGAAAACTCGGCTACGCCGAGTATTCCCTAGGGCTCCGCCGATAGTGGTTTATAATAGTTTTACGTATGTCCAATCCGTCTAGGAACAATTTAAATGCAAGGTGCTACCGCTAAGAGTCTTGAAAAATATTTTTTTCCGCCCACCCAAACGACCCACGCAACCTGCCCACCCAAAATGCCCACGCAACCTACCCACCCAAACTGCCCACGCAACCTGCCCACCCAAAATGCCCACGCAACCTACCCACTCAAACTGCCCACGCAACCTGCCCACCCAAAATGCCCACGCAATCTGCCCACTCAAACTGCCTACGCAACTTGCCCATCCAAAAGCCGATCGAACTGTCAAATTTTCGACATTTCCGCATGGCAGCCCTTGAAGAACCCTCTCATTTGATACCAAACACGACATGATTCTGACAACTTTAAGCAAAAAACAAAAGCCGATCGAGCTGTTCAATTTTTGACATTTCTGCCTGACAGCCCTTGTCGATACCTCTTATTTGATACCAAACACGACATCGTTCTAACAACTTTAAACAAAAAACAAAAGCCGATTTTTGACACTTCTGCATGACAGCCCTTGACGTTACTTTTTATTTGATACCAAACACGACATGGTTCCGACAACTTTAACCAAAAAACAAAAGCCGATCGAGCTTTCAAAATTTTGACATTTCTGCATGGCAGCCCTTGACGAACCTTCTCATTTGATACCAAACACGACATGGTTCTGACAACTTTATGCAAAAAACAAAAGCCGATCGAGCTGTCAATTTTTTTACATTTCTGCATGACAGCCCTTGACGTTACCTGTCGTTTGATACCAAACACTTCATGTTTCTGACAACTTTAAGCAAAAAACAAAAGCCGATCGAGCTGTCAAATTTTTGACATATCTGCATGACAGCCCTTGCCGTTACCTTTCATTTGATACCAAACACAAGATGGTTCTGACAACTTTAAGCAAAAAACAAAAGCCGATCGAGCTGTCAACTTTTTGACATTTCTGCATGACAGCCCTTGACGTTACCTTTCATTTTATATCAAACACGACATAGTTCTGACAACTTTAAGCGAAAAACTAAAGCCGATGGAGCTGTCAAATTTTAGACATTGGAATATTTTTCCTTTTCTGCATGACAGCCCTTGACGTTACCTGTCGTTTGATACCAAACACTTCATGTTTCTGACAACTTTAAGCAAAAAACAAAAGCCGATCGAGCTGTCAAATTTTTGACATTTCTGTATGACAGCCCTTGCCGTTACCTCTCATTTGATACCAAACACGACATCATTCTAACAACTTTAAACAAAAAACAAAAGCCGATCGAGCTGTCAAATTTTTGACACTTCTGCATGACAGCCCTTGGCGTTACTTTTCATTTGATACCAAACACGACATGGTTCCGACAACTTTAAGCAAAAAACAAAAGCCGATCGAGCTGTCAAAATTTTGACATTTCTGCACGGCAGCCCTTGTCGATACCTCTCATTTGATACCAAACACGACGTGTTTCTGACAACTTTATGCAAAAAACAAAAGCCGACCGAGCTGTCAAATTCTTGACATTGGAATATTTGTTTTTTACTTAGTTTCTTATGGGATGTGTGGCAACACTTTGAAAATGCACATGAATCACGGACATGAAACTTCAAAAATTATATTTTTTAAATATAATGTTTTAGGCCTTTTAAACTACTATGGAATAACCGCCCATTGCCATAATGTATGTTTATGAATTTAACTTTTTTCAAAATGTCCTTATTTTATAAATAATTCCATTTAAATGTTCTGATTGACATGTCAAAGAAACGTTTTTCGTCTTAAATTTTTCAAAGAAGACTAAATTTTTGATTTCAAATTGTTTCAAAAAGCCAAAATACGACCTTTAAAAATTTTTAACACAAAAACTATGCACCGTACAGAAAAATGACCTATTACCAGGAAATCAAGTTGAGTTAATCTCTACATCCCAGAAAAATTTTCATTAAAATCACTCGTACCGATTAAGCTGTAAAGACGAATAAAATTTCCCTGATCGTCGTGATGAATTCAATATAGAAATATACATATATATATATATATATATATATATATATATATATATATATATATATATATATATATATATATATATATATATATATAGATAGTGAATTAAATTATTTAGTATAAAAGATACTTTTATATAAAACATAATTTTAATACTTGAAAAATTAATTTACGGAATGTTTGTGTGTAATCAAATCTTAATTATTTAAAGTAATTTATTTAGAGAGTTCAATGACCATAACGAAGATTAATATTAATATTTCGCAGAATTATTTTCATTAAAAGAAAAAAAAACAAATCAGCAAGGATTAAACAAATAGCAACAGTATTCTAAGAAACTTTGGATTTTCATGATATTAATATGAAAAAAAAAACTTACCTTAAAAATCAATTAAAGAAACGCAAAACTCAAATATTATTCAAAATTATCACCTCCTCTCACACAATGCACTCCGTTGAATTAGTGAGACACTACATGCCAGGTGCATATGATTTTGCTGTTTCATAATTTCTACACAATTCTGAATCTGCATCCTCAATTCTTCAATAGTTTCAGGGCGGTTTTGGTTATCACAGACCAAGGACTTTAAATGACCCCACAGATAAAAATCTAAGAGATTGAGATCAGGTGAACTTGGTGGCCGTGATACAACATGTGGATTTTCTTGAGCCCAAATTATGGGCACCATCAAATGTGAAAATTGCTTCGTCACTAAATATCATGAGCGAAGTAAAATTAAAATTTGCAGCATGTTGCAGAATCCACTGACAAAATATTATTCTAGTTTAGTGATCAGCATGCGTTAATCATTGAACACGCTGGAATGGAATGGATGATAATCATTCCTATATAAAATTTTCAGAACAGGCGAGTGAGATATTTCTCCTGCAACACGAAGTATTCCTCTACTACTAATAGGGTAGTTGCGCATTTTCCACTTTATTTTTTTTTCTGAAAGAATTGTTAAGTTATTCACTTTAATACATATTTTATGTCTGACAACTGTATATTTTTCAAAATATAATTTTTGTAAAAAAATTCTTATTTCAAATTTTGGTGGTGACGTGTTTTATTAGTATCAATCACAGTCTTTCTTGCCCTAGCGGTACACTGTCTGTTGTACACTCTGTACACAATACTACCACTTTATTTGAAACGATTTATATGTTTGAGAGAAGCACTATTTCAAAAGAAATTATTCATTTTCACACAATTTCATTAGTTTCATTACCTTGTTTTACATCTGCTGATATAGAAAAGAAAAATAAAATATGATTTTAACACGTAAAACATAGGTTAGGTCACTAAAAATGACATGTACATTCACTGGAGTGTACAGCCACCTGGTGGCAAAATTATGAAGTTGTCTATATAAGAATTAAATAATTTGAAAATATCTGGTATTCAAGTAAATAATTATAAAATATACGTACTATTAAATAATACTTTTGTATATGTTCTTTTTCTTTTGTAAATATTTGTATGATAAAATTAAATATAATTCAACATCTTCGCTTTGTCGTGGTATTCTAACAAGCTTGTATGAGTCATACAGCATTGGCCGAACTATATAATTATTAAAAGTCTACGTCACAAGAATTCCACCGCGAACTTTATTTATGGAAATTATGAATGAAAAGTTTTATATTTTCTAATAATTTTTACATTAATATGTTTAGAATTAGTTTATATGTCATAATTAATAGGAAAAATTAACATTTATTTTTTTCGCAACTACCCTATTGTCGGGTCAGCATGCATCAAGTCTAGGACTTCATCTTCAATGTTGTGGTGTATTCTGCGACCGCCGCCATCTCGTCCGTTATTTCTTCTTAAATTCCTTGTGTCGCGAAGACGTTGTGTCACTGTGATAATAATCCTGCAATCAGGCTGGCGTCTATCAGGATACCGTTCGGTATACAGACCTGCTGTTAGAACCGCGTTTTGTCCCACTTCACCATAAACTAGCAACATATCCACTAACTCAGAATTAGAATAATTTTTTTTAAGAACAAGAGCACTGCAAAAATCACTTTTCACTAACACTACCGAGAAAAGTCATGACATTTTTAATCTATTACACAATTATTTTTGTTAAGAATGCTATTTAATTTAATTTCCCTTATTATTTCTACAATATTTTCTATATCAGAATCCATCCTACCGTCTGACTTTCAATTAAAAATTGTTTGACGTTTCTGTCAGTTAAGTCGTTACTGGTCACTTCAAGTGACAAGTAAAATAACTGTTTGGCAAACAAATTTATGTTGCTGGGAAACCTTACTTGTCAGTTGAAATACCGAAAATTTACTTAACAGAGAGATTAAATATACGTGACACTTTACCAGTACATTGAAATACCGAACCTTAGTTATATTATAATATACAGGATGTTATGTAAGTAAGCGTACAACGCTTAACCGATTGTAGAACAAACTCCTTAGATAGTAAATCTGTCAATAAATTTTGTTTTACATGCTTTTATAAGAACTGGAGCCTTTTAAAACAGACCAATTACGTTAAGGTTCAAAATTTTGTGAAAAAAAAAATCAATGCATTCTCTGGAAAAAATGTTGATTGTCAAAACTGACATATAAGATTATTGACGTCGCGGCAGATAATAGGTATGTGAGAGTTTCACAATGACAAACTACATGTTTAACTTCAAGGGAATTGGAATTGTACGTCAATGCAAAAGCGTTTCACGTCAGTTTCGACAATCAACATTTTTCAGACAACACATTGGACGCGTTCAGCACCTCGGCAGCGCTGGCAGCGATGAGCACCGCTGCGTGCCGATGATTGCCGAATGCAATTGCTGGACCAATTACATTCGTCCATTCGTTGTGTTCGTCCAACTTCGGAGGTCAGCGATGTTAGCGATGAGAGGTGCTGAACGCGACCATTGTTTTCTATTTTTTATTTTACAAATTTTTAAACCTTGCATGTAAAACAAAAATTATTGCCAGATTTATTGTCTACGGGGTTAGTTCTACCATTGGTTAATCGTTGTACTCTTACTTACATAACACCCTGTACAAATATGTGTAGGTTGCATTCAAACGTTTGTAGCTAATAATATTATTGGATCCCTTTACTAACTAAGCTTTGTTATCATGTGTTCCAAAACTACGAAACTACATTACTAACATTGTTGTTGGAACTTGATTTTTTGTTCCCTAGCTGTTTTCTACCACTCTGGGTGGCGATGACTAAAGTAATAATTTGTTTTGTTATTAATGACAGAAAAAGGTGACAGACAGTTGTCAAAATATATTTTTGTTACGTCTATTTACATTGTATGTATTCAGTTGTACCTGTGAATGCAGAAAGTCAATAAACTGTTTAATTTATCATTCATACTTTTATTTTAATGTACGAAGAGTGTGGAATATAGTATTTCTGCAATTTGGTCATTTTTCACGGCGTTTTCACCGAGTCAACTCGCTACAGGTTATGGGCACAGGTTACTAAATTTCCTATTGATTTTGGAGACCTTTTCCTGGTAATTTTCAACTTTAAAACTAAGAAGAAATTAGCCAGAAAGAGGAAAGAAAAGTGAACTAGAAATTTGACCATTTGACAAGAAAAACAGTCAAAAAAAAAGGAAGTGTGAATTTGTTGACGTAAACACGAACTGTCAATCATCATGACGAATCCAATAGGACAAGGTACGGCAGGTTTTACATTTGATAAGCTTGATGGAAAATCCAACTATAACGAATGGAAATTTGCAATGGAACTTTACCTAGTCGAAAAGGACCTATGGGATTTTGTTGATGGTACGAAAGGGATGGTGGACGACCCTGTGAAGTCAAAAAAGGCGTATGGGCTAATTGGACTTTGTGTTAAGCCGCACATCTACACAGAAATTCGTGATTTTCCAGAAAAATCGGGGAAAGCAGCATGGGATGTGTTGAAGGAACGTTTCGAAGACCAAGGATTCGCACGAAAAGCTACATTAATTGCAGAACTAATAAATATACGTTTTGATGACTGCAAAAATATGGCCGAGTATCTCAATAAAAAGAAAACTGCGGCGTCGAAGCTTAAGGCGATCGAATCGGAAATCCAAGACGAGATCCTGGCCGGTATTATCCTTGCTAGTTTACCTAAAGTTTATGATCCGTTAATTATGGCCATCGAGAATTGCGGAAAGACGATTACAACTGATCTCGTCGTAACGAGGTTGTTGCAAGAAGCGGACAAGACTGCAGCAAAGTCAGAATCTGCTCACATTTCCAAGGGAAAGAAGCGTTTCAAGGGAAAATGCAACAACTGCGGCAAAATCGGGCATAAGGCAGCAGACTGTTGGGGTGACAAGAAGCCCGACACGAAGAAGAACGTCAAGAAAGGACATAAAGACACTTCAAAAGCTGCACATGTCCATATAGAAAACGATGGTACAGCAAAAGAAAAGAGCGACTGATATATCGACTCAGGTGCGTCATCACATATGACGGCCCAAGTAAATTGGATAGAAATTTCAAAACTGAACCACCAAGACGTATACAAACGGGACGAGGTACACTACAGTCCAGTGGGATTGGAAATGTCACGTTACCTGTCAACGTCAACGGACGAATCACGTCACTTCGATTAAATCAGGTTTTGGTTGTGCCAAATCTTACAGAAAATTTAATTTCAGTCTCGAAGTTACGAACTGACGGACTAAAGGTTGAATTTGATGGGGACGCAGTCATTAAATGCAAGAGAAACGGCAAAACACTGGCCAAGGCGATCGAGGAAAATGGTTTGTACCGTTTAGACATCGCTTGGGAGAAGATATACTATGTATCGGAGAAGTTGACATTTACAATCTGGCATCAACGACTCGGACATTTGAGCATCGGCGGGATGCGTCGCTTGAAGGGAATGGCGGAAGGTGCGGACTTCACGCCGGTTCCAGACCAAAGAGTTTGCGCACCATGCATAATGGGGAAACATCATCGAAAATCGTTTCCTAAGAAAAAGGTACAACGAGGTACTGAACTTCTAGAACTTGTTCATTCAGATTTATGCGGGCCCATGACGGAAAGCTCGATCGGCGGTGCCCGTTATATTTTCTGCTTGATCGACGACTTATCGCGGATGACCTTCGTCCACTTTATCAAGAATAAGAATGACGTGCTGGATTTGTTCAAGCAGTTCAAGGCACAGTACGAGAAAGAGACGCACAGAGCCATCAAGAAGATAAGAACTGATAATGGGAAGGAATATGTCAACGAGCGTTTGGAGATTTTCCTGAAGGAAGAAGGTATCGTGCACCAAACGACCGTGCCGTACACGCCTGAACAGAATGGCGTGGCGGCGCGTGCAAATCGAACACTGGTTGAGCGGGCAAGATCAATGCTGGTTGATGCAAATCTACCAAAGAAATATTGGGCGGAGGCAGTCAGTACAGCATGTTATTTGAAAAACCGGTCGCCTACCATCGCAGTGAAAGACAAGATCCCTTACGAAGCCTGGACGGGTGCTAAACCCGACCTTACTAATTTACATGTTTTTGGTTGTATGGCTTTTGCGCACATTCCAAAAGAAAAGCGTAAGAAATGGGACCCTAAATCGAAGGAGCTGATGTTCGTTGGCTATAGCGAGACGACAAAAGGCTACCGACTCATCGATCCCAAGACCCATGCCCTGACGATTGCACGGGACGTGATCTTCGTCGAATCACAGATGGCGAAAAGATACGAACCGAAAAAAGACTCAACACCGTTCTTCGTGGAAGTAAACACAACCACGGACACAGCGGCAGAAACCGTCGCTGCACCCCCAAGAGCGGTGGAAGTCGTGGAGGTGCCTAACTTGGTCGACGCTCGACCAGGGGAGGGCGAAGTTGCACCTCAAGAAACAGACAATCCAGAGGTATCGATCCAGCAACAAATTCCGAGGCGAAATCCACCGCGGGATCGAAGACCGCCAATTCGACCCTATGATGAATACCTAAATTTCGAAGCTCAAATGAACATCGAATCCCAGAAGACTGATCCACAGTCGCTGAAAGAAGCATTGGAAAGTCCAGACTCTAAGAAATGGAAGAAAGCCATTGAAGAAGAATATGATTCAATCATTAAGAATCAGACTTACGAATTAACGGTGTTACCGGAAGGACTTAAGGCCATTGGAAGTAAATGGGTGTTTAAACTGAAACGAAACTCTCAAGGTTCCATCGTTCGATATAAAGCTCGCCTCGTGATCCAAGGATGTTTCCAGAAAGATGGCATCGACTACGAGGAGACTTTCGCGCCAGTCGTAAAGTATACCACACTTCGGTTACTGATTGCGTTGGCAGCGCTTTTTGATTGGGACATCGACCAGATGGACGCGGTCACGGCTTACCTAAATGGCGACGTCGAGGAGGAGATCTATATGAAACAATCTCCACTGTATGAAAAAACTTCTCCAGGTGGAAAAATCTTAGTCTGCCGATTGAAGAAGGCATTGTATGGCCTAAAACAGGCCGGCAGAACCTGGTACACAAAGTTAGACTCGATGCACAAAATTCTATTGTTGCGTGTATCACATCATCAGAGATGGGAAAATTCTTATAGTAGCCGTCTATGTCGATGATCTACTCATCTTCTCAAACGATAAGATATTGAAAACCTGGCTACAGGGTGAGCTTCATAGACATTTTGAAATGAAGGACATTGGAGAGGCCCACTATATACTAGGGATTCGTATCCTTCGTAACCGTGAGAAGGGAACTATTAGTCTTGATCAAGCGACGTACGTGGAGACTACCTTGCAGAAATTTTATATGCACGATAGCAAGCCAGTTCTTACACCTTTGTATCGAAATCAGGTTTTGTCAAAGCTGATGGAACCATCGACTGAAGCCGAAAAAAACGAGATGCGCGACATCCCGTACCAATCTGTCATTGGAAAATTGCTCTACGCAGCATTAGGGACCAGACCGGATATCACCCATGCCGTAGGAGTGCTCAGTCAGTTTAGTTCGAATCCGGGGAAACCTCATTGGTCTGCAGCCAAAAGAGTTCTTCGCTATCTTCGCGGTACCACAAACATGAAGTTAGTGTTCACCAAGGCAGCGGAATCGACCCTCATCGGTCACGCGGACGCAAATTATGCAAATAATATTGATGATCGGAGGTCAATCACTGGATACATCTTCAAACTGGCAGGAGCAGCAGTCTCATGGAACTCAAAGAAACAACCTACGCCAGCATTGTCGACCACAGAGGCTGAGTACATGGCACTCTCTGCAGCAAGTGCAGAAGCAGCTTGGTTGAGACGAGGTTTGATTGAACTCGGATTCCTGAAGGCCGATCAGCCAATCGAATTTTTTTGTGACAACAAAGGAGCAGTGGATTTGTCTAAGAATTCGATGTACCATTCGAGGACGAAGCACATATACGTGCGCCACCATTTTATCCGCGATGCAGTTAAGCGAGGCATTGCGAAAGTTACTTGGATTGGAACAGAAGATATGATTGCAGACTCGTTAACTAAATCTGTCTAACGCCAGAAGATGGATATAACGCGGGAACACGAGGGAGTGTTGGAACTTGATGTTTTGTTCCCTAGCTGTTTTCTACCACTCTGGGTGGCGATGACTAAAGTAATAATTTGTTTTGTTATTAATGACAGAAAAAGGTGACAGACAGTTGTCAAAATATATTTTTGTTACGTCTATTTACATTGTATGTATTCAGTTGAACCTGTGAATGCAGAAAGTCAATAAACTGTTTAATTTATCATTCATACTTTTATTTTAATGTACGAAGAGTGTGGAATATAGTATTCCTGCAATTTGGTCATTTTTCACGGCGTTTTCACCGAGTCAACTCGCTACAATTGTTAAAGATAAATATATTTTAACAACGCTTTATGAAACCTACTCTTATTAATTGATTTATAGGAGAAGCAACTTTGATCTCATTTACTCAAATAACTTTATTATTTTGAGATCTAATTGCATTTAGATATACATACATATTGTACCAAATAACATCATAATTTTTCTTTCAAATGTATTTATTTTGTCTTTTCTATTTCAGGTAAGTCCACATGGTATTTATGTTCTATTCCAACATAAAATTAATTGGTAAGTTTGTATCATATTAAGGACCTTGATTTCCATCTCCTAATAATGGTTCTAATAAATTTATTTAGCTAATAAATAATATTTACAGTCAGTTTCAAGTAGTTTTTATTAAGCAATTGAGTAAGTACTTTTAGCAAAATTTCGAGTAGAAAACCCTGTGATTGAAATTAACAATTTTACTTAAATTGCTATAGGAAATGTACAGAAACAGGGAGAAATTGTATTAATTATGCAGAATTCTGTATTTTTATTATTATTATTATTATTATTATTATTATATTATTATTATTATTATTTTTGATCTCACATAACGAGCTATTTGCGTGGTACTGAAAATCCGATTTTTATCGTTATATAAGTAATGTTATATTGAAAACATAGAAATTTTATTTTTTAAAAAAATATTTGTTTTTTAGTTAAAAATAATATCTTATACAACTAATTTTGAATGTATTTTTGATAACCATATAGTCCAGTCATTAGGTCGGGTATTTTTCATTTTTTGATATATTACATATTTAAGGGTCCTAATAAAAAACTGCAAGTTTTCCCCCTCGGGTGCCTTCGGGAAACACCGTCAACTTGGGAAAAAAAGGCGCAAAAAAGCAGTTTTTTCTAAATATCTCTTCACCTAATTGCATTATGGTAAAAATAGATAATAAAATTTCCTAAATCTTTCACCTAATACATTTTTTTCTATAACAAATAGATAGCGAGCTACAACGCTTCAAACAGCAATTTTTTTTAAATTTCCCTAATGCTTCATATAGTCCAGGAAATTTATGATTTTACCTCAAAGTAATTTCAAAAAAAGCTTTTAAACGGAATCTTGTCCAGAAAATACGCTGAATAACATTGCAAACATTTCTGGAAATCGGAACACGGGAACCTCCCGCCCATTGGGGAAAATGGCGGCATATTTAAATTTTTGGCCATTTGCTCAAAACAATTATGAAAGATATTTAATTTACTCAAAAAACGAACAATATTACATATTTAGTACTTAGTCCAATAGGTTTTACTATTTATAACAGTTTACATTCGTCGTGGTATAGAAAAGAAGTAAATTATGCATGACTTTTTTATAATAATGGGCTACTTCCGTGGTACTGAAAATCCGATTTCTATCACTATATACGTAATGTTATATTGAAAACATGTATAAAAATATAAATTTTATTTTGAAATAATTATTTGTTCTTTACTAAATTAAGAAAGAAATTTTTCTGTGACGTCTTTATATTGAACTGGGGAGGGGAAGCATGTTTAAGAATGTTATTAATAGATGGCATGCCGTGCGAGAAAGTTTTAATTTGAATTTGACATTAGTTCATTTTTCTCTCTCTCTGGTCTCTCAAATATATTAATTACTTTATAAATAAACACATAGGTAATTACTTGTAATTTAAAATATCGATACCAAAAAGATAAACTAAAATACTAACCTCCAAACTATTGTTGAAACGTCAAACAGGTGATCTACATTACCCGCACAAACATACCATTACTATGGGACGGCACCACGCTTGGCTTTGCGACTATTCATTGGTGCGGCGTAATTCTACGTCATACATGGCGGGAGTTCAAATAATCAAATTTCATTATTTTTTTTCTGGCTAATTAAAAAAAAAGTTCTCCAAAGAAAAAATATGGGTAGCAAGTTTTTACCTTCTCCTCAAAAATATTAAATAAAAAAAGGTACGCAAGTAGCCCATTGTCAACGATTTCCTGCATTTTTTTATTTTTCATCTACCATTCTGATCTTGTTAAAGATATGATAACGCGGTTTGAAAATTTGAATTCAGCATGAAATTTTCTTTCATATAAAGTATTATGCAATTGTTTCCGATGAGCAATTTCTGAGTTACTAACAAATTAAACGCACATGAAATTACTCTAAAATTTTAAACATCTGAAAATCGGCTCATTTCTCAATTTCTTATCAACCACATTGACACGTATTAAATACTTAATATTGTTTATCTTTAATCGTGTCAAAATTTCGAATGAGAAAATGGGAACTAAGCCGATTTATAGATGTTCAAAATCTTGGAGGGATTTCATGTTAGTTTCGTAATCTACAAATGTCATACTACTTACCGTTAAATTTATGACATTATGTTCTAAACCACGCTGAATATATCGTCGGATTTCTGGTAAAAAGACTTAACCGCCAAAAAATTATAAAATGAGTTATGCACATAAACGGATACGTCTCTTCACGACGCATGCTCTAAACACGATATCTGAGCGCCAAAAAATTTATGTTAGAAGGTAATTCATTCTAAAGTTTCGTAAACGCCATCTGACACTATTTGATGCGCACAGAAATTTTATACGAAATGTCTTAAACGCCACTCTGTGTTAATGTAATGGGAAATATTAACGAGTTGTGTTCCACAAAAGTTAATTTATTTTGATATTATTTATTAATCTGGTGTTCACAACTATATAAATATTAAAAATTTAGGTATTAAGCTATATTGAACAAAAAAAAAAAAACATTTTTATTAAATATTTCATGATATATGCTTCAAAATGTTGCGAAAGTATGTTGAAAAATGTATAAAATATTAATCTCATCGATATAACACAATATCTTGTTAAATAAATTAATATTGTAAATAAAAACAAGTTTTTCCTGTTTATCTCAAAACTAGTCAAAAGGCGGTTAAGTCTTTTTACCAGAAATCCGACGATATGTTGGAGAATGAAATTAAGAACACCCGAAATGATTATGCAACATTCTATGATGATTAATTTTGTTATGATCAAATAGTAATTAATGGCTTAATTAATTAGAGCCTGATAGTGATGTAAGAACTGTGTAAAAACCAGACGTGTTACCGCAGCACGGCTCAGTGTTTATTGAGTAGTTATCGGGTTACCGTCAGGATCTCTGTATGATGGTTGCTATTTGATACAATAAACTTATTGTTATGAATGAAAGTGTTTATTTTCTCACCGCTTCTCGACATCCTTCTTTAACACAGATCCTTGTCGTGTTGACGCAGGATAGTTGCCCCATTTCAGATTTTTTCCGATTTTTTCCCACACTTGAACAGTCAGTATCTAAAAACCTGTAACCGTATATATGATATCCCCGGTTCTTTTGTATTCAGTACGTTGTAAATATTTTGTGTTCCACAGTGCAACATATAAAATGAAATGAGCTTTATTTTTAAACATCTTTTTTTTTAAAGCTGAATGTGGTTTCAAGTACGATGAGTAACCACAATCTGTTGTGCCCTAAAATTTGCGTTTATCATTCGTTTGTGTTCAGTTTGTGCTTCACTGTGCAATAGTTAATATTAATGTAATATTATTATTAAATATTTTATTTATAATAATCTTACTGTGGGTACAGGTACGCTTAGTAACAACAATCTGTTGTGTCCTAAATTTTGCGCGTATCATTCCTTTGTGTACAATTTGTGCTTTACTGTGCAGTAGTTAATATTAATGTAGTACTTATTTCTAAATATAGATCACTGTGACTAAGAGTTTTATGGTTTTTATCACACTTGGATTCCTTTTCATCATTGTATAGTATATTAAAGAACAAGTTTTATAAGACATGTTTTTTTCGAACGCGTCAAAATTTAGAAAACATAGTTCCAGTTTGGCAAAAAATAAAAACATTATTTTGAAGGAAAAACTTTTGCAAAAGACATCATTTTTGTTATTATTTTTTATTTTAATTACCGAAATTTACGGCTTTTAAACATAGTTTTTTGAAGTTAGATCTGAAGATAAATGTTTAAATGTAAATAATACACCTAAATGACATATAAAATTACTATAAATCAATGAAGATACATCCTAGAGGAATGACAATTTGCACCTAACATATTTAAAAAAATAGCATTTTTCATAAAATTGCAAAAAAGATAATTAGCGACCAAATGGAACCAAGTCGAAGAATGTTTAAAACGTATATCTCAAACATTAGATCAGTGTACCCCTGATACACCTTATTTTGCAGTTGACAGCAACGACTCATATATATCTATATATATATATAATATTTATTTTAAGAGGTACACTATTGCTATCTCGAAAACTATAAGAGCTACAAAGACGTTTAAATGGACAAACAATTTGTATTTAACAAGATAAATTTAAAAATATTACTTCTTTATTTTAAATGAGAACATGTATTTTTATTTCTCAATCGTTAGAGAATTTAATTCTGAATTCAGTGATATAATATTTTCATACCCTTACATAACGAATTTTTTGAGAAAAATGTGAAGAAAATTTTATACTAATTAGATTAAAATATTACTATAATAACAGTGCTACGTATGGAAGAAATGAATACATGTCTTTTTACCTCCTGCTACCCTAGGTAAGGGAGGTATAGGGATCGTGCTAAAAATCGAATATAGATTTTAGTGAATAAGCACATTTTGATGTCCCCAGAATCCGATTTTAACATTTTTACAATGATGTTACCGGAATTATCATTTACAGTTTTTCTTGTAAAAAATTCATTGAATATAATTTTTTAGTAACAGTTACTAATTTAAATTAAATGTAATGGTACAATCTTCAATTCTACGATAATAACATTTAGTAAATAACTTTAAATAACTTTAAATATGAATATATAATATAATTTATTTTCATATATCGTCTTGCCTATGCGTCAAACAAAAACATAATTTTAATAACAATTTTGACATATTTAAACAAATGTCACTATCAGGAAGTAATTACATTAAAATTAATAATGAAACCGTGTTAAGGGGAATTAAATGGTAATTCTAATGAAATTAAGGTTTGTAAATATATTTTCCATCATACAAGTTATATTTTGTAGGTTCGATAAAGGGTTTTTAAAAAGAAATTTTATTTATGTGAGAACAATAATGTCGTTTATTACTACAAGAATACTAGTTTCTGACTAACTCTAAGATAATGAAATTACAATTTTATATAAAGGAAGTTAGGGGTCAAGTATCTGCAAGTTCAGCGATCTGGGCTGTGGTAACTCCTCCTTCGCTAGAATTGAGATTCGTCGGGGAGCTTCAGCGCCGTCCTAGGGGATGAAGTTCGCGATTGAAGTTCGATGTCTTCGACCTTGGGCTGTTCTTTTTTCTTGTGGAACATCTTTCGGAAGTAGACTGCAGCGGTGATGATGGCACCGATGATTAGAATTATGTACAGTGCACACAATGGGTAGTTGAACTCTTCTGCTTTAATTTGATCGTTATAATACAATGTGTCATCGAATTTGTTTATTGGTTTTAATTCGTTGATGGAGTTTAGTTCGATAGCCATTTTTGGCGTAATTTTCGATTACTAAGGGTTTGCCAAATGTTCCTTGTTTGAAGAGTAAGTTTTTATTTTGGATTTCAAGTTTACAGTTGTCTTCTTTAATTAAAAGTATGCCTTGTATGTTGCTTATGCTGTCGCCTTGTTTGCATTTGGCTTGCAAGTGTTCAGGATTTGGGAAAATTGCTAAATATTGGTTAATTTCTTCGATGTACTCGATATGATTTTTCTTTATATTTAGTTTAATGAAATGGCAATTTTCGACGTTGTTTTGTAAAATAAAGTTCTTCTCACAGGAATCTTCGGTAATTTCCTTAATTTTATTGGGACATTGATAAGTATTTTCTTTATTGCGAGTGCACATATCATATAAAGATCTTAAATGACCATCTTCAGATTTCAGAATATACTCGCTATTAGGAATGATAGTGACAAATTCGGAATTGTGTTTTGTGGGGGTTGGAATTAGATGGATAAGTTCAAACTGGGTTTCGTAATTTATAGGAATTTCTATAAAGTATATAATTTTGTTAGTTTGCATTTTGCAATTGACTGAAATTAATTTTTCAATTTCTAAAAGATTTTCTGAATTTATTTCGAATGGTAATTCGTTATTATAAAAATTTGAAATTTTGTTTAATTCTTTATATAGGTCGTGTGACTTGATGATGCTTGGATGCAAGGTATGAAGTTTACAAAAAGTTAGAGAATTTTCAATATCTTGTAAAGTATTGAATGTCATAGTGTACAGAGTGTTTAGTTGGTTATAAATGTCTTTAATTAATAATTTATTATTATTTTTGTCTCCAGCGATAACAATGTGAATAAGTTGTTCAATTTTTGATTTTAAAATATTTTCGTTTTCCCTGATAGTGTCGACAGTTTTGTTGAAATACTCTATCATTTGGTGACTTACAGAATATTGATGTTTGATTTGAGTGTTTAATTTGAATTGATTTTCTTTTAAGTGTTTTAAAATTTCGGTTTATCTCTTATCATCTTCAGCATCTAAATTTCTAGTTATAGATTTTACTACTGTTCCTAAGCCGTTAAATATACCTCGTCTAGTTCTAGGGTGTGTAGAAAAATGATTAAATTTTTCGTTAATATTACTTTATAAGTATTCTACGATTTTGTTGTTATTTTCGTAATCTGTAGTGACTGTTTTGTCCGTGTTTATTGTGTGTATGAGATTTGAGTATTGTTTATTGAGATTTCCGTATTGTAACTTGAGAGGTTGTAAGTCGTAGAAATGTACGAAAGTATGTTGAGTTCTTTGCAGCTTTGCATGTCCGAGGTTAATAGTCAATAGTCCTGGGTTAAGGGTGATGTCCTTGATATCTATTCCGTATGCGTACGGGAAGTAGAGGGACCTGGAATTGCGGGATATTTGTTAATTATTTTGCGGGGTCTTTTTATGTTTGCAAGGTGAATTTTTGGTTGTTTCTTATCGTTATTTTCGGTATCTATTTCTGCGATTTTTAAATTTTCATTAATCTTTTTAATTTTTTCTTTCTTAAATTTTGGATTTTTAGTTTTGTTTACTTTCTGCTTGTTGTGAACATAAACAGTTTTAGGTATTATAGGAAGTTCTTCGCGTTTTTCATTTAATTTCGTAATTGTTTTGGTTTTGTCCGTTTGTAATTTGTTGTTAATATTTTTGTACATGAGTTGGGTCTTTCTTTATGTTTCTGGATGTAATCTTGTGTTATTTGTTTTTCGAGTTCTATGTCTAGTGGAGAATTTGTTTCGAGATGTCCATTAATAATTTCTATAGGTTTTAGATTAGTAGTGCTATGGTTTGTGTTGTTGTATGCCAAGATTGCATAGTTAACTTTGTCTTCTATTAATTCATTTTTGAAATTGTCTTGCAAGTTGAATAAACGGATGTGTTCTATTAATGTGGAGTGAAAACGTTCAACTAATCCGTTTGAATTTGGATTTTGGGAACATATAAAGTGTATTTCAATTTTGTGAAGGGCTAGTAGTTCTTTCACAATATTGTTTTTAAATTCAAGTCCATTGTTTGAAGTAATTAGTCTTGGTATTCCGTGATGAGAGAAAAATTGGATTAATTTATTAGAGATTTCGATAGCATTGGTGGAGTTCACTTTATATGCTTGTGCATATTTCGAGAATGCGTCTATGATGGTGAGGAATTTACTGTTTTCTAGGGTGAGTGTGTCTATGTGAATCATGTCTAAAGGTTTATTAGGAGTGGGGGTAACATTAAACTTGGGTTTTATAGGATTTCTTTCGTATTTCGCTACTAAACAGATTTCACATTTATTTACAAAGTCTGTGATAGTTCTTAATTGATATGGCCAATAGTAACGTTTCTTAATTTGTGTGTGGACTTCGTTAATTCCACGGTGGTTCGATTTTCCTTCATGATAGTTCGTAATAACTTGTAAAATTTCATCTTCCTCTTCTACGTCTATTAATTTTGAATTACTTTTGATAAACATGATTTCCGAGTTTTTGAAATATTTTTGTAGAACATTACTAAATTGTTCGTAAATGGGACTTTCAAAGTATAAATAATATTTGATACGTGGTTGTATGTTTTCTTTAATGAATTTAACAATATCATTTTCAAAATTTATTTCAGATATTTGGATATAGATTCTCATTTTGTCAACATGAAATTTCTTAATTTTTGGTTTGGATGGGGAATGCTTTACTTGAGTTATAAAAATTTGGTTTTTGCCGAAATTTACTGGGGATTCAGTAATTGTTATGCCAACTACGGGATTTTCGGGATTTGAATGAATGGGTTGGTCGGTTTCAGAGTCCTTTTGTTCGTCTTCATCTGGTTGAACTATTAAAGATTGGGTGTCTTCGGGGTTGTAGCTATCATTAAAATTTTCTATAAGATCGTAAAGGTTTTGGAAGTCTGAATCTACTGAGTTTAATTTTGTATCTATGTGTATTATACTATTAACTGGATTTTCGTCTGAGAAATTAAAAGATTCTCCTGTTTTTGGATGATATGTGTAAATAGTAATTTCTATGTGTGTATTTGCAAAAATTGTTTTAATTAATGACTCTATTTCGTTAAAATCTTTTCTGTCTAATCCTGAGCAAATTTTTGGAATATCTAATTTTATAATATTATTTTGTTCGCAAAATTCTTTTAAATTATTTAAACATGATTCTATATCTTTCATTTCTGGCTCAGATTTATAGTTTTGTTTAGTGACTAAATGAAATAAAATTCGATTATTATCAATGTGTTGAATTCTAATTTTGCCTACTTCATTTAGTGATGTGTTCAAAAATTTTCTGCATTGAAATTTTGTTTTTAATTGGGCTGCTATGCCTTTTGCTAGTTTACTATCTGCAGAAATACAGTGAGCGATATTATTTTTACTGTTTAAAAGATTTTCATTAACATATTTAATTTTTAAATTTGGTTTTATTCTCGAAAGTGCATCCGTATTTGTATTTAGAGATCCCTTTTTATGAATTACTTCGTAATCATATTCTTCTAGTTTAAGTCTCCAACGCATTAATTTGGAGTGGGGTTCTTTTAATGAATATAAGTACTGTAATGGCTTGTGGTCTGTTATAATTTTTAATTTTCGTCCGTAAAGGTATCTTCTAAAATATTTGGTTGCCCATACTACGGCTAATAATTCCTTTTCCGTGGTACTATAATTTTGTTCAGTAGTATTTAGAGTTCTGCTAGCGTAAGCAATAGGTAGATCAGATCCAGTAGGGCCTTGTGACAATAATACTGCCCCTAAGGCATAGTCGTTTGCGTCTGTGGTGAGATTAAATGGTTTGTTAAAGTCTGGGTATTGTAGGATGGGGTCATTCATTAGGAGTTTTTTGCAGGTATTGAAACATTGTATGTATTGGGGGTCGTTGTGTTTAATAGTAACGCCTTTCTTTAAACATTTAGTCATTGGTTTTGTAAGTTGTGCCAAATTGTTAATAAATTTTCTGTAATAACCTAAAAGTCCTAAAAATGCTTTTATTTCTGTAGTATTTTTGGGTAATGGATAATTTTGGATGGCATGGATCTTGTCAGGATTGGGTTTTACTCCGTCAGGGGTTACTATGTGTCCAAGGTATGCTACTTCTGTTCGTAAGAATTCAGATTTGTCTAGTTGAATTTTTAAATTTGCTTTTCTCAAACGATTAAATACTGTTCTTAAATTTTGTATGTGTTCCTGAAGGGATGTGCTGAAAATAATTACATCATCTAAATAAACGAGACAAATTTCGATAACTAAATTTCGTAGAACATTGTCCATTACTCTTTGAAAAGTAGCGGGCGCGTTCTTTAGTCCAAATGGCATTCTCAAAAATTCGTAGTGTCCATTTTCTGTATTGAAAGCGGTCTTTTGAATATCGGATTCATTCATCTCGATTTGATGAAATCCTGAGGCTAGATCTAAGGTCGAAAAGTATTGACATCTGCCAAGTTTGTCAAGTAGCGTGTTAATATTGGGTATAGGGTATTTGTCGTCAATCGTTTTGTCATTTAATTTTCGGTAGTCGATTACTAGTCTCCATTTCTTTTTCCCAGATGCGTCTATCTTTTTCGGGACAATCCATACAGGGGATGACCAGGGTGAATGGGATGGACGAATTATGTTTTGTTCTAACATTTTGTTAATTTGGCTTTGTACCTCTTTACGATGTATTTCGGGGTATCTATAAGTTTTAGCGTAAACGGGAATCTCATCTTTCGTGCGAATGAAATGTTTCACGTCATTAGTAAAAGATAAAGGTTCATTGTCACAGTGAAAGATGTCAGAAAACTCTGTAAGCAGTTTTTTCATGTCATGTTTCTCTTCTTTGTTCATATGGTCAAGTCTAATTTTGCTCATATCTAATTCCTTTTTTATTTCGTTTTGTTCAAAATTTAAATTATTTATTTCAAAATTGTTTAATGGTTGGATTTGTACACAATCTACAGAATTTAAAATTTCTTCATTTTCACCTAAGTTTATAATTGGATAAATAATTTCATAATTTTGAATTTTAGCGAGACCTTCTGGGATAATTATATTGTTTATTTTAGTTTCGGGGATGAATGCTTCACCATTTTCGATATTGTGAACGAATAATTTGGAAAATCTTTCGGATTTAGGGGGAATTTTTATGTAATGAGATTTTGGAAGTATTTTGTGATAATAAATTTTTATTTCTTGATTTGGGGTAGTTATTTTATCATTAGTCAAATCGATATTTGCACCTAATATTTTTAAATTATCTAGACCTAATAGGATATCAAAATTTTTATGGAAGTTAAATAAATGATATTTTAACATAGTATTGGGTGAGTTGAATAATTTTGAAGAGGGTATTACAATGCTATAATTTTCAACGGATGTTCCATGTGCAGTTGTAATTTTGAATGGATCGTTTTTTATTTTATTTTTGAAGAATTTATTTGCGATTGTTGGATTTATAAAAGAGCGTGTACTGCCAGTGTCTATTAGGGCCTTTAGATTCATTTCCGGGAAAATTATGAATGGTAGTTCGCTGTGATTATGAATTACATTCATTAGTTCAATATTTGTTCCGAAGCTGTTATAGGAAAAAAATCAGTTTGCTCGTTTTGATCGGGTTCGGTTACGTAATAGTCTGAATGTGGTTCGTTTTCACAATATTCTACATTTTGTTCGTTAATTTCGAGTTCTGTATAATCGTTTACTTCAGTGTTAAACATTTCTTCAGCAATAACGTTAGGTCTGTTTTGGGAGTGGAAGAATTGCTGCGGGCGATAAGGATTAGAGCTCGAGCGTGGTGTGAACGACTGCCTCGTGCTGACACTCATAGCAGTGGCGGAACTACCATACAGCAAGAGGGAGCGGCGCGGGGGGGCCCAGGCCGCTAGGGGGCCCGAAGCCCGCCTAACTCGACACTATCCGTTGAATTTACTTAAACAAATTTTGATGTTAGACAGATATATAAATAATTTATAATATCATAGGAATATATTTTACGTTAAAGTAAACTAAAAAAATAAAAAATCAGTGAGTTACCACGGTGGTAATTTGAACTTTAACATCAAATTTAGATTTAAAAGAAATAATACGTAATTTCGCCAACGCCAAAGCACGACGCAAACAATTTACATAGATTTAGAAAATATTATTTTTTATTTATTTTGTATTTTTTTTTGTTTTAAATATATATTAAATGTTATTTTCATTTCATTTATTGTTAAATAAATAACAGTATAATGCTCTTTATTTAATTATATCGCAATATCACTGCACTATACAGGGTGTCTCTTAAATAGGGGGACATGGCTTAACCACAGATTACTGAGGCTAAAATAAGACGATTTAACTAAACTTGCTTCTATCGGAAAGTGTACCATTTAGCCAGAATTCTGCTTCAAAGTTCTTCGAAAAAAAATTAATTTTGCTTATAATAACAGAACGCTTTATACGATTTGGATGAAATTTGGTATGACACTTCATATGGTTATAAGTCATCTTTTAAGGTGATACTTGTTATTATTAGTGAACCACCAGTGTATGAAACTTAGGTGTCCGAACATTGATTAGACCGGAACTTTTTAATGGCCACGCCGATAACGTGAAATTATTTTTTTTCAAAAAGATACATTCAATAGTAAACTTTTCTCTCTCTGTTTAATTTGTGATATCTGTTACGGTTCAGACAGAAAAAAATAAAACCTGAGTGACTGCACCGTGATTTTTTTTTTTAAATAAATTTAATCTAGCAATCTATCTAAATATCAAACAACGAATTTCTTATGACAGTAACAATTGTTTATGGGTTGTCAAAAAATTCCTTCGCAATATTCAGAAACTAGTAACTAGTTTGTTCGGCCTAATAGTATTTTACTACCATTATTATAAATAACACGAATAAATGTTAGCTTACTCCTAAACAAGTTGAGAAGATTGACAACTCGTTACTGTCATTAAAAATTAATTGTTTGACATTTGGATAGACTGCTAGATTAAATTTATTTAAAAAAAATTCACGATGCAGTCTCTCAGGTTTTATTTTTTTCTGTCTGAACCGTAACAAATATCACAATTTAGATAGAGAGAGAAAAGTTTACTATTGAGTGTATCTTTTTCAAAAAAAATAATTTCACGTTATCGGCGTGGCCATTAAAAAGTTATGGTCTAATCAATGTTGGGACACCTACGTTTCATACACTAGTGGTTCACTAATAATAATAAGTATCATTTTAAAAGATGACTTTTAACCATATAAACGGTCATACCAAATTTCATCCAAATAGAATAAAGCGTCCGGTTATTATAAGCAAAATTATTTTTTTTTTCGAAAAACTTTGAAGCAGAATTCTGGCTAAATGGTACACTTTCCGGTAGAAGAAAGTTTGGTTCAATCGTCTTATTTTAGCCTCAGGAATCTGTGGTTAAGCCATGTCCCCCTATTTAAGAGACACCTGTATATTTATATAAATTTATATACATATATTTAGAAAATATTATTTTTTTTATTTGTTTGTAGTATGTAATAAATGTCACTTTTATTTCATTTATTGTTAAATAAATGACATTATACTCGAAATACTCTCCATTCAATTATATCGTAATTTCAATGCAAGTTGAAGAGGCCTAATTTGTATTTTGCGGGGGGGGGGGGGGGGGCAAAATTTGAAGTTCCGCCACTGACTCATAGGCGTCGGTTTGGAAGGTTTAAAATTTGGATTTGGTTTAAAAACATTTTGCTGGGGTTGGTTATTGGATTTGACAATTTGATTATTGGAACTGTGATTGTTGAAAGGTTTATTATATTGTTGATTATTGGGGAATTGGTTATTATAAGGTCTAAAAATTTGAGTGTTAGGTGGGGTAGGTCTGTACATTAATTGAGGGTGTTGTACTTGTCTAATTTGGGTATGGATAGTTTGTTTTTGTTTAGGTTGTTGTGAGTGATGAGTGTTATTTTTGAATTGTGTATTTGCATGTGTACGGCTATGTGTTTCTAATTGGAAATCATTCGTTAACATGTTAAGAGCACTATTCATATCTTTCGGCTCTTTGGTTCTCATAAGAGTCCCTAATGGCTCTTTGAGTCCACGAAGTAATATTTTAACAGAATAATTTTGAAAATAGCTAGTTAAAATAGATCTAGCTGCTTCGCAAATTTGGGTATTGATGTACGAAATTTGCAAATTTAGAATGTGCTGAACACGATTATAAAAATCAAACGCTGTTTCGTTTCTTTGCCGTGACTCTGTGATTTCGATATTTAAAGTATATAAGTCGCGTTTATCGGAATACGCGTTTAACAATGCATTTTTCAAGTCGTCCCACTTTCCAATTGTGGTGCTAGCAATGTTAATCGCGGCATCGCCTTTTATTTTGACGAGTATGCTCGACATCAAGAATTCATTTTGAAAATCTGATGTGTCAACCAAATTATAGAATTTATTCACTAATTTTTCACAGATTTCTATGAATCTACTTAATAATTTACTGTCGCCATAAAATTCAGGTACCATGTAGTATTTTTCTAATTTTGGCGGGGGTACAGGTGGAGCTACCTGTGCTTGTGTTCCGGGTGGTGCCATTTTTGTTTTATTAGTTTTCTTTAGATTGGGGCTAAAAGTAATTTCGAATGGAAATTCGGGTTCTGAGTCAGAGGATTCTGTGGTAGTATTTGGGGTTTCGCGA
Organism: Ophonus ardosiacus; assembly: GCA_943142095.1. Lineage (NCBI taxonomy): Eukaryota > Metazoa > Arthropoda > Insecta > Coleoptera > Carabidae > Ophonus > Ophonus ardosiacus. The sequence goes on along the minus strand of OW964827.1, from coordinate 24,530,032 downwards.
TCAGAATCTGAGTCTGAGTGGTATTGATAATTATTTGACATGTGTTACTCACAATACAAGAATTACTCTGTCCATGGGTAGTGTCGAATCCTGGAGTCAGCTCTGTGTTCCTCAGGGCCTGGTTCTGCACGTCACGATATTCCCTCGTAGATGTGTTGAACTTGGACTCGTACTGGGACCTTTTCTTTCTTCTTATTTCTTTTCACCTTCTGATTTTCGGTTAATCGTTGATACGAACGCGGATTTCACTTTGCGCGGAAATTCGCCCGAAAATAATCCGTTAGACTGCGCCAGTTATATTTTGTAGGTTCGATAAAGGGTTTTTAAAAAGAAATTTTATTTATGTGAGAACAATAATGTCGTTTATTACTACAAGAATACTAGTTTCTGACTAACTGTAAGATAATGAAATTACAATTTTATATAAAGGAAGTTAGGGGTCAAGTATCTGCAAGTTCAGCGGTCTGGGCTGTGGTAACTTACATAAATATTAGATGTACAGGATGATCTGATTTAATTTTTTTCTATTTTTGCAGCACTATAAATTAATATTAATTTGCAACTACACATTTACGAAATGGATCATGTACGGCGAAGAATTTACAAATATTGCGTTTTAGAGCACCTAGAAGTTGATGCTGATTTTTATAAGAATGTGTGTGTGACGATTTTTTCTTAAAGTCTATTAAAATATGAATCAAAATTTCTCAAATTTGGTATTAAAAACTCATATGTAATTTGAAACAACATATTAGCATTGATTAAATAGTATATATAGATTGGCAATGCTATAGTCAAACCGCGTAACACATTTTTATTCTGTAAGAATGAGAGCCATCTGTGTGGCGGTTGTCTACTATACATGTGTTTAATTCGCTACTAGGTAGCAGCATGATAGAACTCGTCGGCGGGTGGGGCCTCAGGCGGAGTCAATTAATTTGTTTCGTAATTTCTTCAGAGAAATTTAATTTAATTATTCATTTATTTTTAATACATACACATTATATATTCCATAACATTTTTAATATTTCTAATAAAAATTCATTTGTCATTGAATCGAAAAACAATTTATTATGAATTTACAGAGGTTATATCCACATACGAGTATGCATTTGAAGGTTTGGACCATACTGCTTCATCAAATTAAAATGTTACTTTTAACATAAATACATATATGATAAATAGCTATTCTTTTTTAAATAAAGTGCTTACCAAGCGTTATTGAAACAGGTTTCATTAAAATGGAACCCAAATAGTTAAAATTACACCCGGTCACTTGACACACATAAAGTTAGTAATGTTTAAATTTCGGGAAGTTTATTTTAATAATAATAATAATAATAATAATAATAATAATAATAATAACAATAACAATAATAATTAATAATTAATAATAATTAATAATAATTAATAATTAATAATTAATAATTAATAATTAATAATTAATAATTAATAATTAATAATTAATCATTAATAATTAATAATTAATAATTAATAATTAATCATTAATAATTAATAATTAATAATTAATAATTAATAATTAATAATTAATAATTAATAATTAATAATTAATAATTAATAATTAATAATTAATAATTAATAATTAATAATTAATAATTAATAATTAATAATTAATAATTAATAATTAATAATTAATAATTAATAATTAATAATTAATAATTAATAATTAATAATTAATAATTAATAATTAATAATTAATAATTAATAATTAATAATTAATAATTAATAATTAATAATTAATAATTAATAATTAATAATTAATAATTAATAATTAATAATTAATAATTAATAATTAATAATTAATAATTAATAATTAATAATTAATAATTAATAATTAATAATTAATAATTAATAATTAATAATTAATAATTAATAATTAATAATTAATAATTAATAATTAATAATTAATAATTAATAATTAATAATTAATAATTTACTTGAAAACCTTGCAAGAACATCACAAGTGCAACTTTGTACAACTGCGCAGTCGCAGCATACAATTGCGCAGTTGCAGCAACATCTAGACTGGAAGCCTGTGTTCATTGTTCGTGTTTTCTCGACATTTGTGTTTTGCGTCTTTCGTATTTGTGTTCAATAAGTGGTTGGTGAAGTGACGTGTGCTTTTTTGTTAAACTAATATAAACGAATTAGTATCTATAGTGAGCACACACCTGACTCGGACGACCTTAGAGTGTTAGAAAACGAGTGATTTGTGTGCGCTTGTCACTCTGACTAGGACTATGTTGTCTCATTTTGATTTTGAACTGCAAAACGTTATTTTTAATTTCATTTGTTTTTCTGCCTGATTCGAAGCATTTTAAGGTCGCTTTAGTCACGTGTCTAGTATTAGTGGGCTGGAATTAAACAGGCAGTTTGCATATTGTATCCTGTTTACATCAAAAGCAATATCAATTTGTTTTTTATTGTATAATATTATAGTATCTTTTTAAATACTACATACTTTTCAACTCCTGTACCTTATTAGTTTGTAAGAAGTTTTATATTTATAAATGAATATTTTATTTTTGTTAAATATTTATATTCAAATGTAAAATCTATAAATTGCATTTTTAAAATGAATTATAAAAACCTAACCTATCATTTTTAAAAGAAAAACATTTCAGCATTGTTTTCGTAGACTGCTTTGTGTATGTTTCAAGAACATTTAAGTGGATCAATGTGTATATGTTGCATAAATGTATATATGAACGTTGCTGGAATGTATCAAAATCGTAACAGAATGTTTCATAAACGTTTCAAGAAAACGTTCCTGAGGGCGGAAATAGGCAGTTTCCGCAACATATATGTGATAGACATGACAATGTAAATGATAACATCGCATTTGAAATGTTGATATTCTGGCAACGTTGCTGAAACTAAAATTTGTTAACTGGGATGGTACTGATATTGGTAAATTCTTTTATGTAACGGTTGCGATGTTTCACCAATGTAAAATTTATTACATAAATTGCAGTTGATCTGGTAAACAACGTCTTTTTTAAATTTAGGTTCTATATGGTCTTTTAAAGATGTATAAAGTGAGGTAGTACAATTGTTAGTAGTATTGGCTATTTTAATGTTTGTGTTTTTTACAGTATTTTGTATAATTTTATTTAAGGAATGATCGAACGGTTTTGTGGCATATATTGTTTTCTCTTGCGATAGCGTCCCCCTATCTTCTCCATCAGGGGGGACAGCGGGTGGTGCATTAAGTTTATTGATACAAGAATTAATATGGAGATTAAGAAATGTTTTCGGGTAACCGTTGTTTTGTAGAGTGTGGTATATGTAATCTATGTTATGTTGGTTGTACAATATTGTCCGAAACGTCCTATTTTTTACAAATAAAGACGGTTATGACTGTTAGTCATAATTTTTGGAATCTACGGCCTGTTTTCTCCTAAATTGAAAATAATAATAATAATAATAATAATAATAATAATAATAATAATAATAAATGATTATAAACCTAAGCAATCTTTTCAATATCTTCTTTGACCATCAATATGTAATTAAAGAAAAAGTAACAATTAGAAAAAGATTATATTTATTTAAAAACTACTGACCTAAAGATTTGTTACATTTTTCAATAATTCAATAATTATTATTTGTTCTACAAATATTTATTTTTCTTTTGCAAGATTTTCTTGTAATATCTGCAATTTCTATTTTAAAGTTTTTAAAAATTTTAATTTAATGAATGTTTTTATAATAAAAAAATTATGCTCGAAGCATCCAGTTATTTATTTATGCACCGTACACAATTTTTTAATAATTTCCTGGTTATATTGTTTGAATGTAAGTGTTGCTTTGTAAATTCCCTATAAAATTTCAATAATTCTGACACAATCTTTACCATTTCTTCATTCGGCCTGCAAAAATATTGTATATCATTCACTTTATCATAATCTTTTAGAACTAAATATATTTCCTTTTCACCAAGAAAAAGGTTATTTTTCTTTAAAATTTTATTACAATTTTCGCAATTATATTATTCATTACAATGAAAAACCAAATATCCAGTAAAGTACACTACAGGGCATTCCTCATATAAATTATTTGGCTATTGTCTTCAACAATTTCACATAAATTTTCATGAGGCGGTGTAATGAATTCTGATATTTCTGTATCAATAATTTCATCTTCATCTATTTCACAGTTGCCCCTTCCAACTAGTTTTAAAATTCTTATGTTCTTAGTTCTTTGCAATGTTTGCCTAAATTATTTTGTAGTTGGATTTGGATTGTATCCGCCTCTATTTCTAATGATTGAAAAATGATTTTCCAGACAATCATGTTGAAATCTATTTGTTAATAAAGATAAATGGGTCTCTCCTTTATAAACAATACAAATAAAAAGTACATAGTAATTTTATATATTTTTTTCCATTTCGGTGTACTTTAAGCCTATAAAAGCACTGTTAATACGTCATTAAGAAGATCTATAAGCACATTGTTTGATAGAATGTATGTATTAACGTACACAATCAGACAAAATTCACAACACAAAATATACAAACTGTCACAATGTGAAATTTCAATTATTACCGGGAAGCGCTACCAATATAACCGACAAAAATGCACCAAACCATATTTTTGATATCGCATTTTTTTTTTTTAAATCACATTGTATAAAATTACCTCAATAGAAAAAAGTATATATAAAAGATATGTTCCATAAGATCTGGTCACGTACGAGTCCAAGATTGCAAAACAAACCAAGAGGCGAGTTTGGCAAAGGACGAGAATGCCTTACGATACTTTTTTTTAAATTTTATTTCTTTTTTACTTGAAATCATAAAATTGTAAGAATTATGAAATTTTACATTATGTACCTATTTACCTATCTGTAAATCCACAGTTGGAATTTGAAAATTTTCCAAAAAAGTAATTTGTCCAAAAATAAAATTAACATGAGATATTTTGATATGTATTTATTTGATAAAATAGCTTAATTTATTTCATGCATATATAGTACATTGTAAAAGGGTAAAAAATTGAGAATATCTATACACATTTTGATAAGTTAATTCTTAGTCAAAAATATTTTTTTCATAATTCACAAAATTCTTGAAGTTCATTTTTAGTGTCCGTAAAAATAATAATGAATTAATTTATTTGTTATTCAAAAACAGTTACGTGATTATTAAATATCTAATTATTTTTTATTAACAATTTCGTGTCTCCGACTCCACGCGGCTTTACACGTATACATCCGAACATCATTACTGCCAGTCTTATCGACTGTTAGTACACCCAAATAATAAAAATTGAAGGTGGCAGCATAATACGTCGCTGTACAGTGTACATTTAATCAATGATATTAGATTTTAACCATATATGATAAATCGGATGTAGTACTTAATTTGGAGCTTTCTCAGATTTTCGACGAAAAACAATAAAATATAATCCAAATTTTCGTTTTACAGACTTTTCTATTTATTGGACAACAAATTAGATTTTATTTACAAACGATCAACCGGAAGTGATACTTTACTTAAAGCTCACTGCTATTTTAATCATGAAATTGCCGGGAGGTCATGTGCTAGCCACATCAGATTTTTATTACATAGAATTAAAATGCTTTGACAAAAAAGTGAATATTTTGTTTTCTTAATTGATCATAAACGTCAACGCAAACAAAATATTCATGTATTTTTTTCAAGGCATTCTAATCCTATGTAATAGTTACAAGCGTCATTAGGCCGTTATGAGGCAAATAACGGACGCGACTGAGGTTTATAATCAGTCGAGTTCGTTACTTGCATAGCGGCCGTGGGCAGTTAACATTTTTCGTAATAACATGAAATTTAAACATTTAGGAATAATAATATTCTTCTATATCTGTCATACTGAACAACTTTTTTGGTTAATTTATAAATTATTCTAGAGAACAGTCCATCAATTTGCTGTTATTTTTCTAGGAACACCTGATCCTTAATTATAGGCGACTGTTATAACAAATAACGGCCTAGGCCGTTATTTCTCTCTTTTCATTTTTGTTTTTAGTTCTGTTATGTCATAATCATGGCTATTTTATTAATAGCCATATTTTAATCAAATTAATATAAAACTTTATACACATTTTTCTCAGTAAACGTTATGTAAGGATATAAGTAAATTATATCACTGAATTCAGAATTAAATTGAGCAAATAAAGAATATATGTTCTCATTTACAATAAAAAAGTTAGGTTAATATTTTTTGCCCATTTAACCGTTTTTGTAGCTTTTATAGTTCTCGGGATATCAATAGTACCAGTTAAAATGAACACTATGTGTTCAGAGCTTCAAGTAAAGTATCACTTTAGCTTTATCAATTTTAGCATAAATGGAATATGTTTGTTTTCATTAACATCAAAGTCTTACCTACTAAAATTGAAAATTTTGGTCGAATATTTGGACCGAAAACATACTTCCCTTATCTATAATAGGCGGGAAGTAAAAAAATAAATAGGCAAAAATATTCGCAGGCGGATGTAGAACAACTCACTAAAGTTTCATCGCAATTGGATGAATGGTATAGGAAAGCATAAAGGACATACATACAAACTTACATTCACTTATATATACAGAATGATCACGCGAGAATGAACAAGCAATTTTCTCCGTTATTAAGAGGAATCCGTACTAGGTTTATTCTGGGTGATGGCTTGGGTGTGCGAGGGGTAGAACTGTGGTCGTGAACAAATTCAGCCTTGTAGTACCACGTGATATGTCTGGTACAGTCACAATAGTAAATAGCCTGAGTTCTGTATTCTGCACCTTTCGTAATTTTCAAGATCAAGCGCTATCGCAGGGGGGAGAACTACAACGTTAATATTTATAGACACTATAAAATAGAGTACTGAGCCAGACTGAGCACTTGTTATCTCTCGCTAAGAGAGGTATTGGATTCATGCTAAAAATCTTATAGCCAGATTTTAGTGAACAAGCACGTTTTAAGGTCACTAGAATCCGATTTTAACATTTTTACAATGATCTCTCTCTGTATGTGTGTGTGTGTGTGTGTGTGTGTGTGTGTGTGTGTTGTGTGTGGATGTTGGAGGGATGGTTTCTCAAATTCTTTTAATTTAACTTCCTTAATCTGACATTACTGGGAAGAGCTGAAAACGTTTTGGTAACAATTAGACAACCAGAAGTAGTAGTTTCCTAAAAAAGTTATTCTAAATATTTTTTACCTCCCGCTGCCCCTGATAAGGAACGTATAGGGATCGTGCTAAAATCGCATATTGAGATTTTAGTGACCACGTTTTAAGGTCCCTGGAATCTAATTTTAACATTTTCACAATGATGTCCGTGTGTGTAAGTGTTATGTTATAGATGGCCAATAAGATGTCGTTTCAAAAAAGCGTTATATTACTTCCGGTTCCGAAGTATGTGATACCAATTTTCCTTCCCATATAAAGGTATGAAAAGTGAAAAATTTAGGGCACAACAGATTGTGGTTACTCAGCGTACCTGTCACCACAGTAAGATTATTTTAAATAAATTGTTTAATAATAATAGTACATTAATATTAACTACTGCACATTGAAGCACAAATTGAACACAAAGGAATGATACGCGCAAAATTTAGGGCACGACAGATTGTGGTTACTCTGCATACCTGTAACCACAGTAAGATTATTATAAATAAAATATTTAATAATAACATTTATATTAATATTAACTACATCACAGTGAAGCACAGACTGTAAAAAAACGAATGAAATGCGCAAAATTTAGGGAACAACAAATTGTGATTACTCAACGTAATTGAAACCACATTCGGCTTTTTTAAAAAGAAAATGTTTAAAAATAAAGCACATTTCATTTTATATATTGCACAGTGCAACACAAAATATGTACAACGTACTGAATACAAAAAAACTGGGGATATCATATATATGGTTACAGGTTCTTAAAGTCATTGTAGTAAAAAAATTTGTCACGCTCGCCATACGATGCTATAGTTGTTACTTTTTACAAAAATTCATTACAATTTTTACTAGTTTTTACATTTTGACATGAACCAGTTTCAGTATCTGCGTATCTTGTACCTGTAGTATTATTGTGTAAGTATGTTGTATTGAATTGAATTTTTACCATGTATTTCTCTCACTCATAGTCTCCGGTTGGTCTGATGATGATACGAATTAGCCGAAACCGGTCACATTTTAAATAAAGAACAGTGCGTTTAAGAGATTTTACTGTTTTTATTTTAAAAAAAAACCTTTGTTCTCCTTATTCCCACATCACACTTGGGTTACTCTGCATCATCAAGTAGATTGAAATAGAAGAGCCGTGTAGCAATTTGCAGGTTTCTATCCGAGGGTATTAACCAGTATCTAGGTTTTGTATGCGTTCAACTGTGTGATATAGTTACATAAGTTGGTTAAGTAAAACAGTTGGTAATATTATATATGTCGGAATAAGGAATCGTCAGCGCGTACGTGGACCGAGAAATATAATGGCAAGCGCTTTAGTTACGGGCTGAATGGAGTGAAAAACAACAAATAGAATGCTGAGAAGAGTCAGAGTTCTTTGACTCATTATAGATTAAATCAGGGAGGAGTGTGTTTGAGTGTTTTTGAAACTGTCAATAAGTCATTGTTTATCGTATTCCTTTATCATTTGTGTTATTGGAATTACATTTACTCTAATTGTACGTTTTGTAAAATAAAATAACTACAATAGTGTTGTACCCAAAACGTCTGCAACATGCCCACTTTCCTCGATATGAAAAGTGGAATTACCAGTACCTGAAGAAGAAAAAGTGCAGCAAAATTCTGAAAATAAGTGGCTGGCACTTTTGGAGCAACAAAGTAGGAATATGATGGAGTTGATACGAGTACGTACCATTAGAAATCTGTGAGTAATATTTTTATATTGTTGCCAAAATTAAATCCAAAAAATGAGGATTGTGATAATCGCGCTTGATGTACTACTGCAAATTTGTGCATACTGAAAAAGCCATTAACTGGTAGTGCATTTATAATAGCATTAAGTCGAGCATTGTCAGGTTCTGCATCCACATAGCTGTCGCAAATTTCATTCGAAGGAATGATATGTATACAATTTAAAGAAATTTTTATTGCTCGGTATAACTGCTCGGAAGCAAGTGTGGCGATACTCATACAACTTAATTCGAGTAGACCGAATGAGGGTGAAACTTACGTGGCTTATGCTGGACGCTTGAGGACGTCATTGATGACTTTTTGGCAAAATCGAACTGTTGAGCAAATTGCTGTGGCAGTAGTACTCGCATATATATTTCTCAGTTTCATACACGCTTCCAATGACTCACATTTACAAATGAAAGTACAAGTCGTAATACTCCACAACAAGAATTGAGAGCATTTTCTTATTTGAAAAGAAAGGCTGCTATTTAACAGGACGACAATACTTTTGCCCACAAACGACAAAAAATTAGCCTCTACATCCTTCAACAAGTGCTACTATAGAGGGAATGTCGATCTCGCAAAAATAAGCTACAAACATTTACACTTGTCACTCATACTATTACGCAGACGATTACTACACCAATCAAGAAGACAGTGATACACTTCAAACGCGGTGAAGAGGCAACATTTCTCGGCAAAGTCATATACCTATTAACTAATATATTGCGGATCCTTTGCTTTTCTTGAAGGAAATGGAAATATCATTTCTGCATAAGTCTATCTCACACAAACACCCAACCGCAAATTATGCGCATGCTTGGAAACCTTGACTACTATTGGCTAACGAGGAAACCATGATCACTTTTTGCGAATCACAGAGTTCTGTTTATTAACGACTAGCGCGAGAAATTTTAAATTTAAATTTGAGAAATTAAACAATGTACCTACTATTTATTTTGTATGTAAATTCTTGAATATAAATATTAGTAATAATAAAAAACATTGACATATTCTAGTGCTAAATTTGAATGAAATAATTTACTTTGTTGTACTGTAAAAATAATAGGAATACAATCTGGTCAGGGTTAATTTATTTAGGCGACAATATATTACTGTATGAAACACAAAGCAAATACTTTCGAAGTGCAACTACAAACAGAAATGAAATCAACGTCAAAGTCAAACCATGTGCTCGCTGCATCACCAGGGTAGCGTTCCAAAACCAAGAATACCGAGTTTTGGCGTAGAGTACTGTGTTTTGTTTTGGAACGAATGAGAGTTTTGTTGAAGTAAAAAATTGAAACTAAATTAAAAATAATTGTAAAAAACTAACAAAACTACTTATAATTACAACATTAATGTCAAGCCAATGTTGTAACGTGTTAGGGTTCTCACGTCGGGTTGTGTTTTAAGGGCTGTTAAATTATTAAGTGTATCTTGTATTACCTATTAGTTTATTAATGTTGAAATAATACAATTATGAATTATGAATATTGATTATCGACTATTGCTTATTGCTGATTGACTATTGCTTAATGCTGTCTACTTATTAACTTGACTATACAAGTAACTTCTTACTACTCTCTACTGACTAACTCCAACTCACTGTACGGTAACGGAGCAGAAAAACCCTTTTGCATCTCTCCCACTACATTATTTGATTACATAGTGCATGGATCGCACTTTCTATACAAAGACTTGAAATATATAGTTCATTCCTATTTACATTAGAATATATAGTTCAATCCGGTTTACAACATTCCTCCCCCCTTAAAAGATTTGACTATAAGGAAAATTTTACATTTTAGATGATCTCCTTCCACAAATTTTGGAAGTACTTGTAGGCCTAAAGGTTGTTCTTGCTTCGCTACTTTCAGAGGATACATTTTCAGTTATCAGATCTACAGGTTGTGGACGAGTAGTAAAATGAACCAAAGGACCAGAAGTTCTTTCTCTTCTTTCAGAGTTAAAATTTTGACTTATTTTAATACAAACACCTGCACAACATCCTCAAGCTGTTTTTCCGAAACATCGTTTACAACAACAATTTATACAATACAATATTACACATATACCTATAACACAAACTATGAATGAATAATAACTATGTGAAGTATCCCTATTTATATTTTTCTCTATTTGTTCAGCTAATTCATTTATTTGGGATAATTTATGACTGGCTAAATTCAAATCTTCTAAACTAGTATGAATGGACTTAAAATTTGGATTCAAATTAATATTACTCAAATTTATATGTTTCTGTGTTAATTCTTCACAGCAATCTAATTTAATATCTAAAGGTGGGGCAAAACCCATTATAATTTCCGAAGAATATACTTTTCTGGCCATAAGAATTACATTTTTGGAATAAGCTTTACAACTCTCATTTAATCCTAATCTACCAGTACCGGATATTTTTAAATCATAAATTTCTTTATTATCTTTACATGATATGGTTAAACTTTCTTTTTCTGGTAGTACATAGATCCAAGAGTTTGAATTTAATATATGTGTCCAAATGCTAAACTCTAATTGTATTATTCTCTTGTCACAACTTTCTGGCAATTTCGGACTAAGCTGAAATACTTTTACTTCACATATTTCATGTTGATGCGACAAATAGATAGCTTGTGTTTGTTTACAAACATAATAAACATTATTATATGCCTTACACATCAAGAAATCTATCTCTGAAATTAGAAAATAATTCTGTTTTATTTTATCTATAGCTAAATACTTATCGCTAGGCTGAATAAATATGAATTTTTGTTGACTTAACATTACAGGTAATGGATACATTTGATAAATATCATAGCGATTAATATCTATTAAAGGTATATTGATTACATAAACTAGATAATTGTTCATATAATACACTACCACATTCACTGTTTTTAACAAAGTATGGACTGTTTTAATTGATAATGGTACCACGAAATCTGTGTTTGATGGCAAGTATGATACAATGTTTTGCAACTCAGTCACCAACCTAGACGGTGTAATTATGGATGGATGTAACTGACCTTTCTCAGCGAACAACAATGCATTTATTAAAGAATTTATCTTATCTTCATACTGCTCTATTAACAAAGTGAATATAGATATGTGCTCCTCAAGCTGCGTGTGAAACTGGACCGTATTCAGAATTTTTGTTTCATTGGTAATAAATAATTTAAGAGATCTTAAACTGTCACCTAAAATTTTCTCATTATAATCCAAATTAGATATCGTTGTATTAAAATTTTGTATTGTTGATCGTACTACAGTGGACTGTTCTTTTTATTAGCTTAACTAAATCATGTTCATTTTTACTGAATTCTTCAATTTTTAAATTATAATAGTCGGCATCATCTTCGTCAAGTGTGCCAAACAAGAATTTTGAAACTTTTCCTACTAAATCTATTAAACCTCTCTTTTTCCGGTAAGTCGTTTCATGACCTACGAAATCATAAATAATTTTATTTTTCTCATTTAAATCATAAGTCATTTTAGCTGCTATTTTCAAAAAGTTATCGCATAACTGATCTGATTGTTTTACATTTTGCTTGTTACAGATTCTCGAAGTCATTTCATAATAAGTTTGTAAACTTTCTGCATTTTTATAATGTTCCTTCATATCTAAATAAACAATTAACTTCCATTCATTATTATACAATTGTACCAATCCTAATTTTTGGAAATAAATACCAACTGAATTATCAAACGGAGTGGCTTCATACGGAGGAATCTGCTGACTCATAGCAATAACAGCGATTGCTATTATCCAAGAGATTATACCAATATAATGCATCCTGTAAAAATATTTAGATTTTAGAATATTGTACTCGAACTAATTTTCTATCTACTTTAATCGTATAATTTACGTTTGAATTTTGTGAAACTATTTTATAAGGACCATTCCATAAAGATTTTAGTTTTTTACTTCTCCCTGGTGTTATAGTTCGATTATCCAAAAGAACTTTTCCCCTATTTTAAATTTTACTTTTGTAGATTTTTCATTGTGATTTTGACTAAATTTTTCCTTGCGATCTACTAAATGTTCACGAGCTAATTTTCTCAAAGTCTGTAATTTATATTTTATATCATCAATGTAATTATCGTACGTATATCGAGGTTCCGGTTCGCGTACTAATGCTGATGGTATATTCGCTTCTTTAGCAAAAACTAAACTAAAGGGAGTAAAATTTGTTGCGGTATGAGGTGTTGTGTTGTAGGTAAACATCCAAAATGGTAACCAGTAATCCCAATCTGACTGATCAGTCTTTACATAATGGCGCAAATACTCTGCTAATGTCCTGTGACTCCTCTCTAAACTACCATTGCTTTGCGGATGGAAACGTGTAGTTTTTATCTTTTTAATTTGGAATAGTTTACACATCCCTTCAAATAAATTACTTAGGAAATTTGTTCCTTGATCGGAAACAATAATTTCAGGTGCTCCGAAACGACAAATAAACTGCGTAACTAAAGCTTGAGCCACGGTACTAGCCTCTTGATTCGGTACAGGGTAGGCGCTATATTTTGTCAAATCATCCTGAACTGTAAGTATATACTTGTTACCGTTTTCCGATAATGGTAAAGGTCCGACAATTTCGTGACGTAGTAGTAATTTCTAATGGAGCCTTTTTTAACTTTGCTAATTTATTTTTTTGACAACTAGGACAATTTTTGATATATTCTTTGATGTCACGTTTCATATGTTTCCACCAATGCTTTATTTTTATTTGTTTATAAGTTCTATTGACTCCTTCATGTCCTCCGGCTGGCTTATCATGATATTCAGATAATATTTGTTTCTTTTGCTCAGCATCATATTTAATATTATTGTGATATATTGAAATATCAATTTGCGTACCTTTAAAAATGTATCTAATCATCATTCGAACTATTGTCCAATCTAATTTATTTATTCCACATGATAGAATCGGCATACTTAATTTATTCAAATTATTTCCTACACAATATGTCCTTAAGTTAATTAAACTTTGCCATAGATTTTCATATGTTTGATTATCGAAATACCTATCTTTAGTTATCAAATTTAATATTAGTCTATTATCTTCTGTCTGAAATGGAACGACTTCACATAAATTATAATTTTTATCATTGTCAAATGTAATTTTGTATGTTTCTTTTAAAAGTTTCGCTATACCTTTTCCTAATTTTAGATCACGAGAAACGCAATGTACAATAGCGTAATCTGGACTTGTATTTAATAAATTTCCTTCTATCTCTATAACATTCGAATTATGTATTAATTGTTTTTGACTAATTTCTTTAAATTCAGCAAAACTAATATTTGTTTCATTCTCGCTGCTTTTTTCTTCCGTACTAATGCGTATACGACTTAAGGCGTCGGCGTACAATTATTTTTTCCCGCTTTATGTACAATTTTGTAATTATATTCTTCTAATTTTAATCTAAACCTCATTAATCTACTACCTGGGTCTTTTACATGAAAAAGCCAAATTAATGGTCGGTGATCCGTAACTATAGTGAATTCACTACCATACAAATAGTGTCGAAAATTTTTCGTAGCCCAACATATGGCTAATAACTCTTTCTCGGTGGTACTATAATTCTGTTCTGCTTTATTTAAGGTTCTGCTAACGTATGCTATTGGTAAATCACTTCCAATAACACCCTGCGAAAGTACAGCCCCTAAAGCTATATTACTCGCGTCTGTTGTCAGGACAAAGGGCTTTTCAAGATCAAGATACTGCAAGATTGGCGAACTAACTAGTACTGTTTTCAATTTATTAAAAGATTCTTCACACAAATCTGACCATTGAAATTTTATGTCTTTCCTCAATAATAAAGTTAATGGTTTGGATATATCTGCAAATTTTGGAATAAAACGACGATAGTACCCTACTAATCCTAAAAATGATTTAATTTCCGTAACGTTAGTTGATCGAGGAAAATTTTGTACAGCATCAATTTTACTAGGATCTGCCTTAATACCTTGGTCCGTAATTGCATGCCTAAATAATTTACTTCTTTGCGTAAAAATTGACATTTGTTCGGATTTAGTTTCAAATTATAGTGTCGTAATCTTTCAAGTACATCACTTAATTTTGAAGCGTGTTCTTCTAAATTTTTGGCATAAATTACAATATCATCGAGATATACAAAACATTTTAACCCTTGCAAGCCACTTAATACAGTGTTCATTAAGCGCTGAAAGGTCGCTGGTGCTCCTTTTAAACCGAAAGGTAATTTTTTAAATTCGAAGTGTCTTCCGAATTCATGGGTATCTGATGATAACCACTTTGCAAATCTAAAGTTGTAAAGTATTTATTTTGTCCCAACTGACCCAATATCTCAGAAATATTCGGCAACGGAAATGCATCACCGATTGTTTTATCATTAAGTTGACGAAAGTCAACAACAACCCGATATTTTTTTTCACCGTCAACTGATTTCTTGGGAACAACTAACAATGGAAAGTTATAAGACGATTTGCTTGTCTGAATAATGTCTTGATGTAGCATTTCTCCTATCTGTTTATTTATCTCAGACTTTTGACTTACTGGCAGACGATAAGGACGAATGTTAATAGGGCCTGTGTCTTTCTTCAAAGGAATAGAGTGGCTTACTGCTGACGTACATCCTAACTTATCAGAGGGCAAAAAAAAGACATCACTGAATGACGCGCAAATGTCTAACAATGAATTGCGTTCTTCTTCATTTAAATGTTTTGTCGCGATATTTTCTTTCAAGGTTTTTATTCTATCTGCATCAAATTGTATTTTATGAAGTGAATTTTGAATTATTTCTGTTGGTTCTAGTTTAACTGTCGGAATTTCTACTTCTACATTATTTTCAGAAATATTAATAATTGTTACTGGACATTTACCTTTATCAGGTTTTGTTAAACAACTTCCTAATAATAAATTTTCTGATAACTTAAAATTTTCACAAATTCCCTCATGTTTGTCATCTGTTTTAACCAATACTATTTTTTCACTACGAGCAGGAATTATTATTGTTTTCTTATCTGTGTTATCTATTAGATTCCATTCGAATCTGTCACAATGAAGTTTCTGATTTTTGTGGTCGATTGTAATTGCTAATTCACGCATAAACGAATTTCCTAATATTCCGTCACAATCTATCGGAAACGTATCTCTAACTACGTGAAATGGAATTATTATATTTTCATTTTCAAAATTTTCGTTTACCATACCTAAAGTTTGTACTGGATGTTCCGTTATTCCTCGAATTTTTATCACTTTATTTTCTAAGTTTACATTTTCACGAACGGCGCTAATTTTTAATAAATTTACCTGTGCTCCAGTGTCAACGAGTAATCTAACTTTCTTATTTGTAATTCCTAATTCCAATTCTACATAACTGTTAATATTATTTACTTCAGTACTATTAGTTTTCAACGAATATTCCTCAGTACGACTCTGTTCTTCTATATTATTATCTGAATTTTTCATCCGAGTCTGATAGCAACAGTCCCCGGTACTTATTTGACCAGAGACGCATTCGCGTTTTTTGAATTCGAATTTTGATTTTCTTTCACAACATTATTTTTCTTATTTTCATTCGCTTGTCGCTTATAACAATCAGCGATTCTATGTCCCTTTTTCTTACAATAAAAACATTCTATGTCACGATTATCTGAACTATTTTATGAATTCATATTCGATTTTACGAATGGCATTGCCCTATAATTATTATTTTTAAATGAACTAAACGAATTCGAACTAGACGTACTGGCGTTATGATCTCGATATTTCTGAGAAAAACATTCCCTAGCTAAATGTCCCGGTTTACCACATTTATAACAAATTTTCTATCTTTCTTCAGGAGGTATTGAAACCTTATAACCGAAGTATTTCATAGCTTGCGAATTACTTAACAATTCTCTCTCTTCATTTCTAGCTTCATCGATAGCAATTTCTAAATTTTGTGGATTTCTAGCTTTTACTTGTGTGCGTAATGGTTCTTGTAAATTTTGTTTAAATATATTTAATGCCTGATCACTTAATACCTGAATAATAATTTGGGACTCTTCTTCAGTTTTACCTACTGTAGAAGCATCAATCAGATTTGATATGTATTTTTCTATTTTGTTTGCGTACAATCCAACATCCTCATTTTTGTTTTGGCGAGTACTATTTAATTCTAACTGCCAATGTGCTACAGATCTTTTTTCTGAATATACTTCTTCTAAATGATCGCTAAAATTTTCAAATGTTGCAAAATTTCTATATTTTATCATATTACGTGCTTTGCCTGTTAATTTTGTCTGAATAATTTTGAATAATATACCTTTATCTACTTTTTTTACTGAGGACATAGCTAATTTACAATTATCAATAAATTCTGTTACTAATTCTCGTTTTGTTCCATCAAATTCTTTAATTAACCTTGCGGCGGTATCTAAGCTAATGAATGAATTGCCAACATTTGTACCAGATGTGGAAGCACTTCCTACATCCACCATTTTCACAGATTTTTTTTTTACACTACTTTTAAATTAACGAATGGGACTTACTTTTTACTATGGGGTACACTTCACACCACTGACGAATTGTAGACAGCAACGGACAGGAACTGGGATGAACGAACAGGAAACGAACGAACTGCAGACACCCTCGAACTGGACTGGAACTTGTAGAACTCGAACTGCAGGAAACTCACGAAACTGGACAGGAACTCGAACAGCAGGAACTCACGAAGAAACTGGACTGCTGATAATATTCGACGAATAAACAGGAACAGAACTGCAGACGATTTACGAATACGAACAAACGAACTACTAACTGCAGATATACGAACTCAGCTCTGTTGTTATGATACACACCCTTTTTATTAAACACTTTTTTAGTTGTTATATTATTAGTGAAGCACTTGTCGCCCCAGATTTGCGATGCAAAATTTACTTCACGAATTATTATTATTATTATTATTCCAATTTTATGGAATCCCACCACTGCCACCAATTTAATGTTGTAACGTGTTAGGGTTCTCACGTCGGGTTGTGTTTTAAGGGCTGTTAAATTATTTAGTGTATCTTGTATTACCTATTAGTTTATTAATGTTGAAATAATACAATTATGAATTATGAATATTGATTATCGACTATTGCTTATTGCTGATTGACTATTGCTTAATGCTGTCTACTTATTAACTTGACTATACAAGTAACTTCTTACTACTCTCTACTGACTAACTCCAACTCACTGTACGGTAACGGAGCAGAAAAACCCTTTTGCATCTCTCCCACTACATTATTTGATTACATAGTGCATGGATCGCACTTTCTATACAAAGACTTGAAATATATAGTTCATTCCTATTTACATTAGAATATATAGTTCAATCCGGTTTACAACACCAATAATAAAAGCGCTTTTATGGAGCACTCTCCTCAATATAATGTGAAAGAACGCTCCATAAAAGCGCTTTTATTATAAAAGTATGCTCGTAATAAACGCCAACGTATTATGTTTATTTTCAACCAAAAGCATGTTTTCTTCCTCAAGAAGGCAAATTACTTTCATATGTTGAGAATCGTGAGCATCTACGTTTGAAAATATTGTGGAGTAATTTCTATACCCTCCTCGTTAGTAGAATAAGTAGAACATCACTTTGGAGTAAACTCTGGCTGTTTTGGAAGATATTGAGTAAACTCCGAGAGTAAGGTTACAGTAGAACCTCGATTATCCGGGCTAGCCGGGACCGAGCCTTTGCCGGATAATTGAAAACACAGATAATCCAAACACCTCATTTTCCTTTATTTTAATAATTTATTTGGACAAATACATATGTCAGAGGAATAAGAAAAACGTGATACATGTAACAAAAAATAGAAGTTTTAATATGTATACTTATACAGAATGTCCCAGATTTAAACGGCATAACTTGAACCATGGATTAAACACGTAAAAATAAGGTGACAAGTTCATTTGAGCAAATGTCCGTAAATGCTTTGTTTCAGAGATAATCATGTTCTACTTATTGGAGCAGCGCTAATTTAAAAAATGAACTTATAACGAAATATCAAATATTATCTAATTAAATTGTGACATAATATTTAAAATAATTATAGGTAAACGATTTGGCTATTACCTAATTTCATTACAAAATTTAGTTTGATTGCACGGAGGTCAGGGCAAAAATGAAAATTATCGATGAATTCAAACAAATTTATTATTTATGTACAATAAAATAATAACTATTTTTAATAACATTTTTTCAAAATGTTCACATGTGGCAGGCAAACAGGCACGACAACGATCTGCCACTGCATTGGTCGCTGCTTGACATTGCTCGGGAGATATGGTTTTGAATCAAAGAAATTCTCTTCTTTGGTTACATGAAAATCCTTATGCAATTAAAGTGAAAAATTTCTATTATGAATTTCAATATATTGACGGCTAGGTATTATTGAAAATACTTTAATTTGCCCTTTCTTTTTGCCATATCGTTTAAATCCAGAGAGGTTCTACAATTTCAATGTCACGCAGCGACAATTTGAACAAATGTTATAAAAAAGTAGTTATTATTTCACTGTACATAAATAATAAATTTGTTTGAATTCATCGATAATTTTAATTTTTTCCCTGACTTCAGTGCAAGCAAACTAAATTTTTTATTAGGTAATAGCCAAATCATTTACCTATAATTAATTTAATTATTATGTCACAACCTAATAAGATAATATTTGATATATCGTTAATAAGTCGATTTTTTAAAGTAGCGCTGCTCTAAATAAAAAAAAACATGAATATCTTTGAAACAAAGCATTTACGGATATGCTCAAATGAACTTGTCACCTTATTATTACGAGTTTAAGCCATGGTTCAAGTTATGCCGTTCAAATCTAGGACACCCTGTATATGAATGTACATTGTACAATATGCAATATGTACGTTTATGTATGTACATATGTGAATAAAATCATTTGAAAAAATCAGTTATTTTTTTCTGTTTTTGGGCTTCGTAAATTTTACTTCATATAAATTCCTTCTTTTTTCTAAGCTGAAGAAACTGTAGATCAATGCTACCAGTTTCAGGTTGTTCTTCAAAATAAACGATGAGTACATTTACTGCATCTCTGGCTTCTGAATGACGTTTGATGACAAAATTATTTTCATCATCATCACTACTTTTGCCAGAACTTTCTGTACAAGTCTGGTTATTTAGATAATCATTATCCATAATCCGCAGCCACGGATAATCCGTGCCGCACTGAAGATCAATCGTAAAATGCCGCACGTTAAATCCGCCGACCGGATTAAACGCGCACGGATAATCGGGGTTCTATTGTATTAGTTTTGAAACGACTTTGAATAATTTCGTACTTTAAGAGTAGGATTTTGGAACGCAACCCAGCCAGCGACGTTGTCAGCGTTATCCAATAGTAGTCAAGATTTCCGAGCATGCGCATAATTGCCGGTTGGGTGTTTGTGAGAGATGGACTTATGTAGAAAAGATATTTCCATTTCACAGTGTTCCCTTCACCTACTCTTATGGGAAAGATACGGCATTAGCAATAAATTAGTTAACAGGTATATGGGCAAAGTATGGGTCTGTCTGTCTGTCTGTCTGTCTGTCTGTCTGTCTGTCTGTCTGTCTGTCTGTCTGTCTGTCTGTCTGTCTGTCTGTCTGTCTGTCTGTCTGTCTGTCTGTCTGTCTGTCTGTCTGTCTGTCTGTCTGTCTGTCTGTCTGTCTGTCTGTCTGTCTGTCTGTCTGTCTGTCTGTCTGTCTGTCTGTCTGTCTGTCTGTCTGTCTGTCTGTCTGTCTGTCTGTCTGTCTGTCTGTCTGTCTGTCTGTCTGTCTGTCTGTCTGTCTGTCTGTCTGTCTGTCTGTCTGTCTGTCTGTCTGTCTGTCTGTCTGTCTGTCTGTCTGTCTGTCTGTCTGTCTGTCTGTCTGTCTGTCTGTCTGTCTGTCTGTCTGTCTGTCTGTCTGTCTGTCTGTCTGTCTGTCTGTCTGTCTGTCTGTCTGTCTGTCTGTCTGTCTGTCTGTCTGTCTGTCTGTCTGTCTGTCTGTCTGTCTGTCTGTCTGTCTGTCTGTCTGTCTGTCTGTCTGTCTGTCTGTCTGTCTGTCTGTCTGTCTGTCTGTCTGTCTGTCTGTCTGTCTGTCTGTCTGTCTGTCTGTCTGTCTGTCTGTCTGTCTGTCTGTCTGTCTGTCTGTCTGTCTGTCTGTCTGTCTGTCTGTCTGTCTGTCTGTCTGTCTGTCTGTCTGTCTGTCTGTCTGTCTGTCTGTCTGTCTGTCTGTCTGTCTGTCTGTCTGTCTGTCTGTCTGTCTGTCTGTCTGTCTGTCTGTCTGTCTGTCTGTCTGTCTGTCTGTCTGTCTGTCTGTCTGTCTGTCTGTCTGTCTGTCTGTCTGTCTGTCTGTCTGTCTGTCTGTCTGTCTGTCTGTCTGTCTGTCTGTCTGTCTGTCTGTCTGTCTGTCTGTCTGTCTGTCTGTCTGTCTGTCTGTCTGTCTGTCTGTCTGTCTGTCTGTCTGTCTGTCTGTCTGTCTGTCTGTCTGTCTGTCTGTCTGTCTGTCTGTCTGTCTGTCTGTCTGTCTGTCTGTCTGTCTGTCTGTCTGTCTGTCTGTCTGTCTGTCTGTCTGTCTGTCTGTCTGTCTGTCTGTCTGTCTGTCTGTCTGTCTGTCTGTCTGTCTGTCTGTCTGTCTGTCTGTCTGTCTGTCTGTCTGTCTGTCTGTCTGTCTGTCTGTCTGTCTGTCTGTCTGTCTGTCTGTCTGTCTGTCTGTCTGTCTGTCTGTCTGTCTGTCTGTCTGTCTGTCTGTCTGTCTGTCTGTCTGTCTGTCTGTCTGTCTGTCTGTCTGTCTGTCTGTCTGTCTGTCTGTCTGTCTGTCTGTCTGTCTGTCTGTCTGTCTGTCTGTCTGTCTGTCTGTCTGTCTGTCTGTCTGTCTGTCTGTCTGTCTGTCTGTCTGTCTGTCTGTCTGTCTGTCTGTCTGTCTGTCTGTCTGTCTGTCTGTCTGTCTGTCTGTCTGTCTGTCTGTCTGTCTGTCTGTCTGTCTGTCTGTCTGTCTGTCTGTCTGTCTGTCTGTCTGTCTGTCTGTCTGTCTGTCTGTCTGTCTGTCTGTCTGTCTGTCTGTCTGTCTGTCTGTCTGTCTGTCTGTCT
The DNA here is from genome assembly GCA_943142095.1 of Ophonus ardosiacus. NCBI lineage: Eukaryota > Metazoa > Arthropoda > Insecta > Coleoptera > Carabidae > Ophonus > Ophonus ardosiacus. Next base: position 24,508,034 of record OW964827.1, on the reverse strand, counting down.
GTCTGTCTGTCTGTCTGTCTGTCTGTCTGTCTGTCTGTCTGTCTGTCTGTCTGTCTGTCTGTCTGTCTGTCTGTCTGTCTGTCTGTCTGTCTGTCTGTCTGTCTGTCTGTCTGTCTGTCTGTCTGTCTGTCTGTCTGTCTGTCTGTCTGTCTGTCTGTCTGTCTGTCTGTCTGTCTGTCTGTCTGTCTGTCTGTCTGTCTGTCTGTCTGTCTGTCTGTCTGTCTGTCTGTCTGTCTGTCTGTCTGTCTGTCTGTCTGTCTGTCTGTCTGTCTGTCTGTCTGTCTGTTACGTTTTCACGCCTAAATCGTTGAACTAATTTTGATTATTTGGAATAGAGATACACTGAATCTTGGAGAAGGACGTAGGCTACCTTTTGTCGCGAAAGTAAAACTTGAAGGGGTGAATTAGGGGATCAAAGATTGTATGGAGAACCCATCATTTCTGCCGCTGAACCAATTTTGATGAATTTTGGTATAGAGATAGATTAGACCTTGTAGAAGGACATAAGCTACCTTTTGTCGCGAAAATAAAACGAACGGGTGAAATAGAGGATGAAAGTTTGCATGGAGAACCCATCATTTCTCGCACTGAACCAATTTTGATGAATTTTGGTATTGAGATAGATTGGACCTTGGAGAAGCACATAGGCTACCATTTGTAGCAAAAATATAACTTGAAGGAGGCGAAATAGGGGATGAAAGTTTGTATGGAGAACCCATCATTTCTCAAGTTAGGGATATAAAAATTCTTATTTATGCTTTTGATAAGAAATAAAGAGTGTTTTAGCGTTTTTGAAAAATCATCCCTCAGGGCGGTACAAAAGAGGATGAATTAATTTTTTTTTTATCTTTATATCTATAGTTAAGTTTTAACCGTTAGCAGATTTTCGATATTTGACGAGAAATACTTGCATCATATATACATGAGTAAAAGTACCCGATACATGTTTAGAAAAGGACGCTGTTAGGTGCGTTGCGGGGACCGGGTGGACAGTGGGCAGTGGTCGCAGTGGTACGAAGCCGGGGCAGGTCGGCTAGTTAAACATAACCGTGATATATTTATGTTTTGTTATGATGCGAGTGCTGAATGCTCACTCATTAAGGAAAGTGTTGCATATAAATTTACAGGTAAACCTTTTAATAATGTAATTTCATTAGTTAGCATTGGTCAATCTGTAGGAAACAGTACTATTCAAATATTATCTGCTGTAACAATTGATTATAATGAATTAGAGATTTTGTTACGTTTACCTGGTTTCTACTTCTAAGGTTTTTCTTTGGGGCCTTAGTTATGGACTTCTACCGAAAATGTTAAGATTTTCAATTCCGTCTATTTTTATAAGGCCTTAAAGATTTTTTATTAAGTACCGCTGTCAAGCGATAGATGGCAGCACTGAATAACAGGCAGATGAAGAGAATGATGTAAAATACATACAATTTGTGAAAATTGCTACAAGAATAATAAAAAAAAAAAACGTTGTTAATTTAATAAAATATCTACAGAACTAAACCCAAATATTGTTTAATTTTTTAATAATATTTTGGTTTATTAATGCAAAGTTAAATAATTTAACAGGTAAATATCCTGAAACATGCAAAGCTTTTATCATTCAATAGTCATAAGTTAACCTTAAATGACAGGTAAATATGTCAACATGTCAAATTGCAAGTGAAAATATAAGAAAGAATTTTTTCCCCAAAAATTAATAAATATAATAGTTAATTCATTAATTCAAAGGTAGTAAGTAATTTAATCATATTAAGCAAAATTATTAGGGAGACATATTTTGTATTACAATATAATATTTTTTTTAACCTAAAGTTTAAAAATTTATTGAATTATATCCCTTACCTAAAATACAGCATTATTACCTATTTAAAAATGGACAAGAGACAGGTGTAAATTTATAGGTTTTCAAAAAACGAAATCATTATTTACAAAAGAGTATGTTATAATGAATAAGTTGGAAGTTCCTATTTTCCCGCTCCCGCTCTTAAACGCTACCCTCGATGCTGCCTTTTACAGTATGTTCTCACACTTTTGAAAAATGATTTCACATTCACAAAATATGAAGTCATATTAAAGAAAACTGGTTCTACACAAATGAAAAGTGAATTCACAATTCACAGTAACGAAATATGATTTCACATTAACGAAAACAGATTTCACGTAAAGGAAAACTGAATTCACACTAATGAAAACTAATTTCAACTAAACGAAAACAGATTTCAAACCCTCTGGTTACTTATTCTCACTTCTAGCGTAGCTAACATTGTTGTAATCTACTTTTATCATTGTTGTAATCACGTTTCATCATTGTTTTTATCAAGTTCTCTCATTGTTGTAATAATCACATTCTTTCATTGTTGTAATCTAATCTTTAGTAAAGTTTCTTAAAAATACTATTCGTTTTTTATTTAATATTTTATAAGTTCAGAAAGATATTTTAATTTATTTAGGAGGCTCTAGAGGTGGCAACTGCTCCTTCTTGCTCTTTCTTGGCGGTGCCCATTTAGGTTTCCCATGTAAAATCTGTTTTCATAAAGTTGAAACTGGTTTTTACAAGTGTGAATTCTGTTTGCAAAATTGGTATTCAGGAGTGATAAATTAGTTTTCGTTACTGTGAATTCAGGTTTCCTTTGTGTGAAATCAAGTTTCGTTAATGTGAAATCATATTTTGTTAACCTGAAATAGAATTTCAAGTGCGAAATCATACTGTAAAAGGTATAGACATGAATGGTTATGCATATTTTTTTAAACCGAATAAAGATGTTAATTTGCAAATAGAAACACGTTAATCCGTCATAAATTACAATAATGTATAATATTTTTCTGTACAATAAAACATTCATTATTACTACAATAATTGAACTTGAAATCATAAATAAAACATTGATTACGACAATAACAACATTTTTTGTTGAGAATAAATTATATACATTATAAAATGGAATGAAATGAAGTAAGAATGATTGTATTTGCAACATTGATTCATAATTATAATTTATAATAATAAAATATAACATTGAAAGACGTTGAATATGCGGATAATCTCTATTAGATGTTTTACCTTTCTCTTTTTTAATTTATAAATATATTTCAGATGAAATGTCGAATTTACCACTAGCATCAAATATTCAAATGAGAAACGGGTTCATTAAATGAATACCTACTGTGGTCCCATTAGAATTATTATTATTATTATTATTTTCTATATAAATTGCATATTTTTAATAGGTATGTTAGCTGTTAGAAAATTTAATATGGCTGGAGTTTGTTGTAAAATTTGTACAATAATATCCAAAGTTCTTCATCAAATAATTACCGAGCAATAAAATCCATCCTGTGCCTGTGTTACAAGACCTGTATTTTTATCTGTCAAAACAGTGTCAGTTCCCAATTTACAGTTAACTACAAGTTTATAAACTGGTAGATAGAATGTAACCTTGCATTAACAAACCGACCCTAAATAATTTACTTATTATTACCAGTGTTGTATCAAATAATCTCCCTATTCCTATGTACCCAACGAAGCACCGGTGGTTAAAAAAGTGTTGAAGAGTACCAAACATTGAATATAAGTACAGGAAATATATAATTGAATAACTTTACCCCATAATTTTGTTGCAAATATTTGCAACGGGTACAGCTAGTCTTTTATTAAAAGTATACCGCATACAGAGTTACTACCGGACAGCTGGAAATTCGTTTAATTGATCCAAATCGTACAGTACATACGAGTAGACGTCCGTGTGAAACTGAAAGAGAAATAGTTCGTACAAAAATAAATGAGTTATAATAGGCTGGTGTCATTCAGCCTAGTTGTTCGCCTTTTGTAAGTTCAATAATTTTAGTCCAGAAAAAGGCTTGCGTCATCGACCTGAGAAAAACTTTATAAAATGAAATATAACTTGTAGAAATTTTTGTTTTTTAAAAACAGAAGAAAGAAAAATACTAGTATTAAGAACCGTATATTATATTAATGAAATTTACAAGTATTTCTAAATCAATCTCTATTCCTTTTACGAAATTTGAAATAATTGTAGTTTATTGTTATAACCGTAAGTTGGCAGGACAATGTTTACATTAAATTTTATATCGATCAAATATCCATCCTCTCACTATTGTCACTTGGTTGTCAGTTTACATCCATAACAATGCCTAAAGCTTAAAATGGCTATTTGCGTATTAAGAGCGCAAAATGGGACATTGTCGATTGAGAGGTTGTTGCCGCGCGACGCAGGAGCGTGGAATTCTCTCGAAATCGACAATGTCCATTTGCGCTCGAAACACACACACGATTTTTTCTGGTCACCACAATGGGGCCAACCACTATAACAAAAAGTAATAAAATGTACACTTTATATTTACAGTACTACGTAATAAATAACGAGCATATATTTAATTTTAATTTATCGTTATTTTCCATTTTTCTTGGGCTATTGCTAACTAATCTAATTTTAGTTTAAATAACACGAACGATTACCGCCTTCTCAAGGTGGGGAAAATGAAAAACATTTCTATTTTTCATTGATCCCACGAGAAGGCGGTAATCTTTCGTGTTATTTAAATTAATTGTACAACGAGGTATTTCAAAAACTACAAACTAATCTAATTTTAGTAAATGAATGCCCTATTTTATTTTTGTATTCCTTTAGACAGAGTACGGCATTTTTTTTTGGTTATGTAATATACCGACAAAGCAGTCCTGACTAAACGTTAAAAATTAAGAATGTAGACGAGTAATATTTCTCAACAGCTTTTAAGTCTCCCAGATATTAGTTTTAAAACATTCCAAAAGAAGATTTCTTGGAAGAATTTGACAGCTTTGGCAGTTTCTAAGTCACCAGAAATCAATTTGACAGGTTTAAACAGCTTCTAAGTCTCCCAGAAATTAGTTTTAAAATATTCCAAAAGAAGATTTTGTTGGGAGAATTTAACAGCTTTGGCAGTTGTTAAGTCATCAGAAATAAATTTCACGGTTTTAAACAACTCGTAAGTCTCCGGGAATTAATTTTCAAACATTTCAAAAGAAGATTTTGTTGGAAGAATTTGATAGTTTTGGCAATTTTTAAGTCACCAGAAATCAATTTGATAGTTTTAAAACATTCCATTTGTTGGAAAATTTTGACAGCTTTGGCAGTTTTTAAATCACCAGAAGTCAATTTGCCGGTTTTGTACAGCTAATTAAGTCTTCTAGAAATTAGTTTTTAAATATTCCAAAAGAAGATTTTGTTGGGAGAATTTTGACAGCTTTTGCACCAAAAATCAATTTGACAGTTCTAAACAGCTTTTAAGTCTCTTAGTAATTAGTTTTAAAACATCCCAAAAATAGATTTGTTGGAAGAATTTAACAGCTTTGGTAGTTTTTAAGTCACCGGAAGTCAATTTGACAGTTTTGAACAGCTATTAAGTCTCCCAGAAATTAGTTTAAAAAATTCCAAAAAAAGATTTGTTGGGAGATTTGTTGGGAGATTTTGACAGCTTTGGTAGTTCTTAAGTCATCAGAAATCTATTTGACAGTTTTGAACAGCTATTAAGTCTCCCAGAAATTAGTTTTAAAATATTCCAAAAGAAGAATTTGTGGACACCACATGACTTCCTTGTACGCTTGTTAAAGTATACATATTTTGTTATGGTGAAAATGAAGAAATGGCAGAAGACCTACGTCATCGACCAGAAAAAAACCTTATAAAATTAAATATAACTTGTAGAAAATATTTATTTTTTAAATACGGAAGAAAAAAAAAATAGTTCCATTAAGAAACGTATATATTAATGAAATTTACAAGTATTTCTAAATCAATATCTATTCCTTTTACGGAATATAAAATTATTTTAAATAATTATAGTTCATTTTTATACAATACGTTGGCATGACAATGTTTATATTAAATTTTATATCGATCGAATATCGATCCCTTTTATCGATCCTGTCACTATTATCACTTGGTTGTCAGTTTTCTCTGCATTGATCATGTAGGTACCTACATAACTTACAAATGTCATAAATTTTAATTCAAAATTTCAAGATTTTCTAAGTTTTCTTTGTCACCAGGAATGTGGACTTTACATAGCGACTTAAATAAAACACATGAAATTGGAAAATTATGAAATTTGGAATGAAAAATGATGACATTTGACATCTGTATATAATTACTAGCTGTCATTCTGACACGGACCCTCTTATCTGCTTGTCAAGAAAGACCAACAAAGTAACATGACTGCTCGCGCCTTATAAATTAGTATCCTATGTAAACGTAGTGGTATATGACGTCAATACTTTAGGGATATATTTTGATGACGTAAGTCTTCTGCCATTTCATTCCTACTTTAATAATTAAAATATGTATTATAACAGATCCAACCATAAAATTGCATGTATTTGACATAATTTTACATTGACATTAAACTCTTTATTTTTTTCCTTTTGTTTCCTCTCCACATCTTTATTTTTTTGTTATTTTTTGTCCTGATCCATTGTAAACCAAATTTCAATAACCAAAAAATACATAATTTTTAAATTTACATATCTCGCTTATACAAAGAGCTAATTTAATCATACTTGATGCGTTAGATGCAGAATTCAATTCTCTAAAACTTTTATTTGAAGCATTTATTTCTAAAATCAAAATAACACCATTTTTTTCAAGAAAAACTGATAACTGCTTCAAGTAAAGTATCACTTCCGGTTAGACTATTTTAACCAAAACCAATTGTTATTTTCATTGATACCAAATTTGAAAAGTTTTGAATTATATTTAAATATAGTTTTTCATTAAAATCTATTGTAGGCTCCAAGTAAATTACCACTTCCGGTTAGACCATTTTAACCAAAATCTATTATGTTATTCCGATTGATATAAAAGTCTTATATATCAAATTTGAAAAGTTTTGGATTATATTTTAATATAGTTTTTCATTAACATCTATTATAGGTTTCAAGTAAAGTACCGCTTCCGGAATTTATGTAATGACCAAAAAGGGAGGTGCACAACTAGATATTATAACGTCACGACAGAATTGGTCAAAATGGATTCAGGGATGGTCAAAATGGATATTTCCGTTGAAATCTGGAAAGTAAAGGAGTAAAAATGAAGCTTTCACTTCCAAATTACAAGGTTAATTTTTAACAAAACAGCTGACCAAAATCGTATAACTGCGCAAACTCAAATCGTTAGTCAGAAGATAAACCACCTGAAATTGGAAAATCATGAAATTTGGATTGAAAAATAATGACGTTTGTCATTTATATTACTATCATTCTGTCAAGGGTCCCCATATCTACTTGTCAAGAAAGACCATCAAAGTCACATGACTGCTCACGCCTTATAAATTAGTATCTCATCTAAACTTAGTAGTATATGACGTCATTACTTTAAGGATATTTTTTGATGACGTAAGTCTTCTGCTATTTCATTTCTACCATAGTGATCGTATGTGTGTGGTTTACTGCGAACATAACTCCAGTACTCTACCAGATAGATTTCCTTTGCGTGTTATATCAGATCAATTAGCCAGTTTACAAGACGCGCACTTCTTCACTAGTTTAAATATGGCAAGTGGGTTTCATTAAATACTAACACACCAGAAATTCCGTAGAACTCACTCTTTTTGTCACTCCAGGATATCGATTCTTGAAACGGTGAGAAATGTGTAACGTGAGAAATATTTTTCACTTTCTTCTCATCACGCATATGATTGATAATTTCGATTCTTGAATAAATGTCAGATTTTCTGATCGATCATTTTGGTTATGATTATGTAGTGAGATATTTTATGCGCGCGCATTTGTGGTTGGCAGTTCATTATTGTATGTTAAAACGAAATGGAGAATGAAAACATGTAATATGCCATGAATGGACAGAAATTATATTGTTAATTAAACAATTTTGAGGTCCATTTTCAGACCAGTTGCATATATTGTATGTGAATTACTCAATAAGAAAAAAAGTATTCTCTGTAAACAGTTTTAAAATATTGACATACAAACAACTAAAATTAACAAAATTTATTTATAAAAAAAAACTTAAATTCATTCCAACCATTTCAACCAGTTTAACCTACGAATTTTAAAAAAGGTTTAATATTATTCTTGTTCTGTACAACTCATGTAGCTTCAAAAATTGTTTAATTAACAATAAGATTGTTCATAGACACCATTTTAATAATGCAAGAATTTACAAAATCTAGCTTCGAAGTTATATTTTTAAATTTTATCTTTTAATTCATATCCACATAAAATATTTTATTCAATTTTGATATTTTAAACTGTCATTGTTAACTCCATAGCAACAACTATAAGTAACACTTTTTTCACATGTGAATTAATAGTTATTTACGATATAAGTGGGGTATAGACATTATTAACGTACGTATTGTGAATTACCCTACGAGCCCGTAGGGCGAGTTAGGGTAATCACATAGTGCGTTAATAATGTAGTACCCCACGAATATCGTACAAAGTTTTATATATCACCGTTAAAATTATTTCAAAATAGCATCATTTTGATAAAAAAATAAATTAATCAAGATGACGATAGGATCTATTTTGTTTGAAAATCACAGAAAAGCGTTAGTAGTCTATGATCGTGTCTCACTTACCGAATAACAACAAACTGTTATTCTAAATAAATTTTTCTGATGTCAAACCGTTTTGTTGTGATTTTCTTCGAAAATGAGTTTGCCAGGCTGTTCTTCTGAAGAAAAAACGTCCGATGTGCCCGTAAGTATTGAGAAAGAAGCAAATAATGTAATATCCGGACTTGTCCCATCAAAATCTGGAGCCAAATATGAATTGGCGTTTAAAAAATATGAGCAGTGGTGCATTTTGAAAAACATAGAGAACATTACCAGCGAAAAGGCATTACTAGTATATTTTAAAGAACTAAGTAACAGCCAGAAGCCCTCATCCCTTTGGTGTTACTACTCGATGCTGAAGACGGAAATATCGATCAAGAAGCGCATTGATATAAAAAAATATGTCAATCTCACAGCTTTGCTGAAAAATATAGCAAAAGGTTATAAACCTAAAAAGTCTAAAGTTCTAAACAGAGAAAATACTGTTAGATTCCTGCAGACAGCAGGGAACGAGAAATATTTATGCATGAAGGTTAGTCATATACAAGGTAATCATGTATTTTATTGGTTGTAACGTATAATAATTTTCAGGTTGTTTTGATTTTTGGTTTGGCGGGTGGATGCAGAAGAGAGGAGCTTACATTTCTGAGGATAAGCAACGTCATAGAGACTTTCCGGATACCAAAACTAATACAAGTAGAGAATTTTTTATAACGGTTGGAAATATTGATGGTATTAATCTAGTTCAGACTGTCAGAAATTACGTGAAACTTCGTCCTAAAATTTGCTCCAATGATCGTTTTTTTCTGGCATACAGAAATGGTCGATGCACGAATCAACCTATTGGGATAAATACAATAGGAAGCATGCCGAAAATAATTGCAGAGTTTTTGGGGTTGCCTGATGCAAAGGAATTTACTGGTCATTGTTTCCGGCCAGGGCCGGCAACAACAGTGGTGCTCGCGTTCTCGGGCACCACACGTAAAATCAAATGGTGGTGCTCCGCACCACACGTTTAAGCCATAAGTTATTACAATTTTTTTAATAATATGCTGGGTTTATACAGCATGTAAATTAAGAAACTAAATTGAGCCACTAAATTAAGAAACTAAACTAAAATAACGTCGTTTATGCAGTAAATTAAAATTCAGAATTTTATGTTTGACATTTCGTATAATCTAACTTTTATAGGTGAATTATATTTATATAGGATAAAAAAAATAAAGGTAAACAATTTGTAGAATAAGTCCAACTAGTATTTCGTCGCTCTTTTCTGCAGAAACTTTGTTATCATCGTACCTTTTCATAGGTTAGGTGCGAATATCTGTGCGCGAATGGCGCAGGCGCAAAGCTAAGAAATTATAAAATTAAACTAAAAGTTGAAAATAGCCAACTTTTTAATTTAGTTTCCTTAGTTTAATTCTTCAGTTCAGTTGCATAAACGTTGTCATTGATAACAATGGTTTCTACTTGTTTAGTTTTACAATTTAATTTTTTAATTGAGTTGCCTGCATAAACCCAGCATTAGTTTTATTAGTTTAATTCTTCAGTTCAGTTGCATAAACGTTGTCATTGATAACAATGGTTTCTACTTGTTTAGTTTAGATTTACAATTTAATTTTTTAATTTAGTTGCCTGAGTAAACGCAGCATAACTGCATAGTGCATTCCACAATTTTGACATAAGCATAACATAACCTGTCTAGCATTTTTATTATAATAGGCTCTGGTTTGCGACTTTGATACGTGTAGCGCATGGCAGTATTTAATGTAATGGCTTCGACTGGGTTAAAAGAAAAGAACTTCGAATTACCTAAAATGTTCTGTGAACTGGCAATTTATTTTTAAGCATGAAAAGTGAAAACATGCATTTGCACATCCCTTAAAAAAATGTAGTTTTTGACCTTGAACGAAAAAAAAAATAAATTCGCCTGCGGTGCGTTTTTTTTTTCTGGATTAGGTATCACCAAATATTTGGTGCATGAACCATCACTGAGCACCACACACTAAAATTAAAACTTGCCGGGCCTGTTTCCGGCGCACCTCCACTACAATGTTGGCAAATGCAGGAGCAGATCTCCGCGACATAAAAAGGCACGGTGAATGGCGTTCTGATTCCGTTGCGGAAGGCTATATACAGACTTCCGCTGAGAATAAGAAGAAAATCGCTGTCCAAATTTTGGGGAAGAATGGAGCAGTTTCATCCGAAAAATCTGATGCCACCGTCTCGGTTACTAATTCTAGTTGTACAAGCACACAAGTAAAAACGGCCAGTGTTAACGAAGGTGTTAATTTATATAACTGTTCAAATTGTGTTATTAATATTTATAAACAATAAATAATTATCTTTTCTTGGATTTGTGAGTTGTCAATTTCATTACCGCACTAGTGTGGTAATAATTTCATTAAAGCACTCATTGGGCTAACAAGTCCATTACATAACTAAAATGAGTGGGATATGGTATAACTTATCCCACGGTGATATATAAAAAAATTTTAAATCACTCTCACAAAATTTTAACTCGCTCTGCAACAAATAATGCATTTAAAATAACATCAGGTACGAAAATAACACTTACCATAATATTTATCAGACATTATCAGCCATTTTCATTATTTTTCACGGCACAAATGACAGACAATATAGTATATTAAGTATCAAGAACGGTAATTCCTTAACGTTCGTGATGCTTATAACATTTTTTGCGCTATTGGAGTTTGCTAAAAAAATTATTTTTTATTTCATTTTTAATTTTTTTCATTATAAGTATTATTGAAACTGAACAGGGCCGGCTCAAGATATATAGGCGCCCTGAGCCAAATTAGATTAGAGCGCCACCACCCGTTACAAAAATTATTTCTGATTTTTTTGGACTTAAAAGAAAAAGAACTTAAGAGTTGATAATATATAAATTATAATCATTTGCAAAAAAAAAAACTATAAAGTTCCTTGGAAAATATTCTATAAATCCAATAAAATTATCACATGAATATACATTATGTATACTTATATATAAATACTCTAAAAATGCATACACTTACGTAACATTCTCTTTACAATCAAATAATATTACTACCAAGTTTATATCTCTACCCATTTTTTAATCATTGCCTCAAAAGTCAATATACCCCACATTTAGATAAAAACTTCAAAATTTTCAAAAATCTAATTTGTATGTATCTAGATACTTCTCAGCTGACTCCAAATTTTGAAACCGCAGGTCGATATCTCTTTTCGTTCTCGAGATATTTGGATTCAAAGTTTTGCTCAAAACTGCCAATTTTTGGGTAATAACCCAAAAATGGGTCGAGATGTGAATTTGGCGACAACGCCATTCGATTCTACGGGCAAAATTACATAAGTACACCAATTTTCAGAATTTTTGCACACCGCATACAATCTCTAAAGCAAAATAACTGAAAATGGCCAAAATTCGCAAAAATCTAAGGGGTACCCCTTACGATTTTTTTAGATTTTGGCCATTTTCAGGGGTTTTCAAACTTTTATTCATAAAAAATGAACCGGTTGGACAAAAAATATGAAAATTGGTACACTTATGTAGTTTTGTTCGTAGAATCGAATGGTGTTGCAGACAAATTCATATCTCGACCCATTTTCGGGTTATTACCCAAAAATGGGCAGTTTTGAGCAAAACTTTATATCTAAATATCTCGAGAACGAAACGAGATATTGCGGTTTCAAAATTTGGAATCAGCGAATTAAGAAGTATCTAGATACATAACAATTAGAGTTTTGAAAATTTTGAAGTTTTTATCTAAATATGGGGTATACTGACTTTTGGGGCAATAATTCTAAAATGGGTAGATATATAAACTTGGTAGTAATATTATTTGATTGTAAAGAGAATGTTACGTAAGTGTACGCATTTTTAGAGTATTTGAACAACAATACCTTCATTACCTAAAGGCGACGGAAGGTAAAAATACCTATCAGAATTTTAATCTAACGAGAATCCAAGAATGATTAAATTATATGGTAACTTTCCGTGCCTTCACTATCGCAAATTTATGTATCATTTCTTCCTGACTTAATTATTTCGCAATGGCATGTTCAATAAATTACACAATTTATTTACACAAAACTAACTTTGAGGGACTCCAATTTTAATAATACAGGACAGGTATATATTCAATACATTGGTTTTTTTGTTTATTTATATATTTGTCTTTAGTTTTTATATTTTTTGGGCGCCCCAAAAAGCCAGGCGCCCTAAGCCAGTGCCTAAGTGGCTCACGTCTTAAGCCGCCACTGAAACTGAATATAATAGGTAGCTTTGCAGTATGCTATGACTTTATTGTTTTGTTATTGTTTCATTGTTTGTTTACGCTGGTTTACGCTTTTGAATGTCAAAAAGTCAAGGTATTATTTAAACTTAATTTAAACTATCCAACACAGAAATATAATTAAAATGAGTGATTCTGAGAGTGACAATTTAAATATAGAAGAATCGTGGAATACCAGAAAAATCCAAACTGCGATATGAAAATACTTACAAAATTTTCAAAGAATGGTGCAGTGCAAAGAATGCTGTTATAAACGAAAAAATTATGCTAGCATATATGGTTCAGAGATCTAAGCAACCAAAAGCACCTGGAAGCTTATGGGCTGAGTATTCAATGTTAAAGAGCACAATTTTTCTTTATGAATCTATTGATATTTCAAAATTTGGTATTATTATTGCTTATCTTAAAAGAAAAAATGTTGGATATAGACCTAAGAAATCTAGTAGGGGAGACCGGGGCAAAGTGGACACCTTAAGGGATTAGTGTCTGTAGTTTGCACATTGTATAATTTCGTGACCTCAGATTTTGGTATAATGAAGAGTTCACTTTAATGTAATAGTTTTTAAAGTTTGCATATGTTGTAATTAATATTTTCTTCTTTGCTACGAATTTTTAGAATAGTGGGTAAAGCGGTACCCTAATATAATTTTCATCCTTAGTCAATAATTAATCACCTAATATGAAAAATTAATGGAAGGAATAATGTAATATAAATTTACTAAAAACCACCAACTTTGTTTATCATTAAAATAACATATTTTATTAAAAATGAAATACTAATAATTGACAAAAAGTAGTGCGTATTATTACAAAAACTAATATTCTAGTGTCTGTTTAAACAAAGATCGCAAATAAACGCATCACAATCATCATCATCAACGCCCGCACATTCATCATGTGCCCACTTCAAACATTTTGAGCACTGAATCCATCCCTCGCCACTATTTGACCTAAGATAGGTGTCACTGCAGAAAAGACAGACTGCATCGACATTTTCTTCTTCGGAACTAGATTCCTGTTCAAAAATTAATTTCCTGCTACTTGTTGGCTTCTTCCTATTTTTCAGAGCCTTTGATTTGACAGAATCGTAATTTTTTCTTTTTGGCTGGATTTTCTTATTTTCTTGTTCAGCTTTTCTCTTCTTCTCCTCAGAAAGTTGATTCTTGTAAGGACTACTGGTCAAAATTGTGGCACAACTTTTCTTCCTTTTCGAAGACCGAACTTGGGTTGATTTAGGAACTTGCATTATAGCTTCTGGAGTGACTTGGAATGAGGAACAAGCTTTTGGAGAACTAACTGGTGTGGATGGATCACTGGAAGTTGATGGGAGAACTAATAATGATTCAGGTCTGGTAATGGAATTGTCAAGAGAAACTGGGTAAGGTGGAATGTTAAGGTTGTCAGGAATAGGTCTATCACTTGGAAGGGATGGAGCAAAATCTGATTCCTAGAAAATATCTGGATCGAAAGGGATGATTCCACACTTTCTGAAACCATTAATTGCTGTAGATGGAGTTGCCGCTTTGAGATATGCCTCGCCAAAGAGTTTACAGACTTGGAACTGGGTAACTGTCCTGCCAGGATTGTTTCGCATAAATTTCTCAATAGCTGCAACATAGAAAGCGTTAAGCGGAGCCATAAATGATACATCAAGGGGTTGCAGCTTGTGACTGCAGTGTGGGGGAATTGTTATGATTGTCACGTTGTTTTCCCTGGCTCGAATAATCACATCAAGGTTCTTTGTATGTGCCATATGTCCGTCCATTATCAGGAGTGCAGGGTCTTTTCTTGTAGGTTTCACATGGTTCAGGAAATGATCAAACCAGACTCTAAAAGTTTCCATTTGCATCCATCCAGATCCGTTGCAAGAAAATACAGTTCCTGGTGGAGCTCCGTCTTGCAGCTCTACTTTCATCCTCTGACGCGGGAATATTATCATTGGAGGAATGAAATTTCCCCCAGGACTCATGCAAATTACAGCTGTAGACAAAACACCTCGTTCTGCAGAAGTGATGGTCCCCACTTGTTTTTTACCTTTTCTTGCCAGCACTTTGTTTGATCTTGTCTGTACAGTTGTAATACCTGTCTCATCGACATTAAATATACGGTGAGATGGAAAATGTTTCTCGTCTAGCACGGATTTCAGGAGGACGAAAAATTTTTTTACGCTCACTGCATTAAAACCCTGCGCTCTAGCAATAGAAGTTGCCTCAGGTGATCGCAGACTTATTTCTGGATGGCGCTTCTTAAATCCGTCAAACCAGTCTTCACCTGCCAATCCCGTAGTCTTGTTGAACGGATGAGTCAATTGATTCCTCTCGGCTAATTGAAAAGCTAGCTTACGCACATCTTTCACTGTCAACCCATAGAACATGCTTTCCATTTTTAATGCATGGTTTACTAACTCTTGTTCTTGTTCATTAGTAAATACAGGCCGTTTTGAACCCAGAACCTTCTTGTCTTCGATTGCATCTACATTTAAATTATTAACTCTTCTCTTCAATGTCGTTCTGGGTA
Source organism: Ophonus ardosiacus (assembly GCA_943142095.1). Classification (NCBI taxonomy): domain Eukaryota; kingdom Metazoa; phylum Arthropoda; class Insecta; order Coleoptera; family Carabidae; genus Ophonus; species Ophonus ardosiacus. The sequence continues at coordinate 24,492,633 of OW964827.1, read as the reverse complement.
CCCCAAAAACTTTGCTTGCTTTTTTGCAGCCCATTGACCCATCTCGAACTGCAGAAATGGCTGCCCGCATTTTAGAGGGGCTCCAGCTTTGCTGTGTTGTCGTACGCACTCTCTTTCTAGGCATTGCAAAATTTCTGCAAAAACGAAATCAGTAAAAAATAAATATTTATGAATAAAAATCCTTCGGGGTAATGTGGTCCCCTTGGGTGGCCGCTATACCCCATATACATTTTAAATTTAAACACAGTTCAAAATAAAGTGAAACCATTTTCAAAGCGGATGCTAACTACATATGTTTGTAGCATGAACCCTAGTCTTATTAATAAAAATTGTTCAAATATAGTTACAGTTATATTATTAGAGTAAATAGGGATGTTACAAATCACTAACCTTAGATCAAATGTCTTGAAATGGTGATATTCTTCACTACCATCAACAAAATACACACCTACTCGTAACGACACCTACAGCTCAAGTGAATAAATGGTGGAGAAGGAGTATGGAGCTTGCCTGCTAGAATGCAGCACTAACAAGGAAAATAGACATAGGGTGCTACTTTACCCCGGGGGACCGCTTTATACGGGTCTCCCCTATTTTCACTAAGGAAGACATGATAAAATTTTTGAATGAAGCACCAGACCAGGAATTTTTAATTCATAAGGTATGTTTAGATCACTTGTAAAATGTAGGCAATAGTTATATTATTTTTTTGTGTATTTTTAGGTGGGAATGATATTAGGAGTATCCGGTGCATGTAGGAGAGAAGAATTATACAATATGTTTATCAAAGATATAGAAGAACGTGAAGGACTCATTATTGTAAAAATACCAAATACAAAAGCTAACATTCAATGGACATTTACAGTTATTAACAAACAAGATGAAAAAATACACTACCTAGACATTTTTCGTAAATATATCAAACTTTGACCAAGCAACGTGAAATCGGATAATTTATTTTTGAACTATCGCAGAAGAAAATGTACTGTTCAAGTTGTGGGGAAAGCTACAATCGGGAGTTGGCCGTCAAAAATTGCGAAATATCTCAATTTGCAAAATCCGGATAGTTACACTGGCCACTCGTTTCGGCGCACTTCAGCAATACTTTTAGCTAATAAAGGAGTGAATGTTCTTGACTTAAAAAGACATGGTGGGTGGCGCTCTTCCACAGTAGCGGAAAGCTACGTGGAGGATTCTCTTCAGCACAAAATAGAATTCGCTGAAAAAATTCTACACGACGATAGTGGAATAGCAGTGCAAAACATTAATTATTTGACTTCCGAAACATTTTCTGTGAATAATGCTAATAACGCGCAAACCAGTGGCATTAGTATTAATAATTGTTCTAATTGTACATTTAGTATTAATATACATAAATAATATTTGTAAAATAATTGTAATTATCGTAAGACCAATTATGTGAAAAATAAAATACTGACACTTTGTGTATTTATTGTAATCAAGCATTTCTTTGTTGTAATCAAGCATTTCTTTGTTGTAATCAAGCATTTCTTTGATGTAATCAAACCCCTTTTGAATTCCGGTCAAACTATTATTTAAATAAATTTATAAATTATTAAGGGCCGGTTTTTCAATGTACTGGCAAGTGTCTGTTAAGTCTCTGTAAAATTTATCCTCCTGGTAAACACCTATTTCAGTTTTTCAATGCCATGTTAGCGTTACCAACAGGATAAGTCGTAGGTAAACAAGAGGATAACGTAACAGACACTTTGGGCCGGTTTTTCAATCGCTTGTTAAAGTGTTTGTTAACTACCTAGCAGATTAAATTTATCCATCAGATAAACTTCATGTTAATGAAAATGTGTTTTTCAATACGAATTTATCTATCCGGTAAGTAACAGTCGCATTTGGTTGTCAACTTTAAGGTTGGCAATAATTATAATCTGATATTTGCTATGTTCGTAAGGAATCACATGTCATTTTGAACATATTTCCATACATTTCGTTTCGAATGTGATTGACAGTTGCAGTTGTTGACAGTACTGAATCTGTAACGTTCAAGCAAATTTAAAGTTTGCTTTAGTTTGTAGCAATATGTGGTAAGAATATATGTACTGAAGATTGGAAAAAACTATTTTACTACTGACTGTCATATCATTATGGATTTTATTTTATAACATATTTGCATCTTTCGGGCTTCAAGCATTAAGCAGTTGTAAATTTGTAATGGGATTTTGCCTACAAATGTACACATATATATGTTCTGTTTCTTAAAAAATATACTGTCTCATTGGTCATTAATTAGAAAAGGTAGCGAATTTCAGTATTTTATAAAAGCAGGTTTGGTTCACGTCTTCTTGGGAATTATCAATTTCGAAGTGATCAGTACAACATTGCGTTATACATTCTATTTTTAACACTACACAATATATTTTATATAATTTATTAGGATTAAACAATAACTTTGCTGTATATTGACGCAACATTATTGTTATCAACGTTTTGTTTGTTATTAATTCTTCTCATTCTTGTAATCAAAATAAATTATTATAAAGTGGAAATTATTTTCATTGTATTATAATTTAATGAAATTTGTACATTTTTTAATAAGCCGTGAAAAGTACTCTGCCACATTCATTGGTATACAAGACATTTTTAGAACAAATGTTTATAGCATTGAAAATATCAGTATTATCTGCATACATAGCAGTAATTCTTTGCTAAATTTGAACCTTTTAAAATATTTATCGTCACTAGAAGTCAACGAGATCTGGGCAACGTCTTTCAATATGTGGTTTTCGATTCACTACCATTATATTAACAAACGAAATCTTCCAATTTTTCCTTGTCCTTGTCTTTATTATCAAAAAACATATTTACATACGTCTATTATACATATTTCTAGAATTTTCTACGAATATTATTTAACTGTCAATGTCAATATTTCAGAACAGCTGAATTTATCCTACTGGTAAAATTTTATCAGTAGGTCTAAGGGCCGGTTTTTCAATGTACTGGCAAGTGTCTGTTAAGTCTCTGTAAAATTTATCCTCCTGGTAAACACCTATTTCAGTTTTTCAATGCCATGTTAGCGTTACCAACAGGATAAGTCGTAGGTAAACAAGAGGATAACGTAACAGACACTTTGACCTACATAAAATATATTGTGTAGTGTTAAAAATAGAATGTATAACGCAATGTTGTACTGATCACTTCGAAATTGATAATTCTAGTGACGATAAATATTTTAAAAGGTTCAAATTTAGCAAAGAATTACTGCTATGTATGCAGATAATACTGATATTTTCAATGCTATAAACATTTGTTCTAAAAATGTCTTGTATACCAATGAATGTGGCAGAGTACTTTTCACGGCTTATTAAAAAATGTACAAATTTCATTAAATTATAATACAATGAAAATAATTTCCACTTTATAATAATTTATTTTGATTACAAGAATGAGAAGAATTAATAACAAACAAAACGTTGATAACAATAATGTTGCGTCAATATACAGCAAAGTTATTGTTTAATCCTAATAAATTATATAAAATATATTGTGTAGTGTTAAAAATAGAATGTATAACGCAATGTTGTACTGATCACTTCGAAATTGATAATTCCCAAGAAGACGTGAACCAAACCTGCTTTTATAAAATACTGAAATTCGCTACCTTTTCTAATTAATGACCAATGAGACAGTATATTTTTTAAGAAACAGAACATATATATGTGTACATTTGTAGGCAAAATCCCATTACAAATTTACAACTGCTTAATGCTTGAAGCCCGAAAGATGCAAATATGTTATAAAATAAAATCCATAATGATATGACAGTCAGTAGTAAAATAGTTTTTTCCAATCTTCAGTACATATATTCTTACCACATATTGCTACAAACTAAAGCAAACTTTAAATTTGCTTGAACGTTACAGATTCAGTACTGTCAAGAACTGCAACTGTCAATCACATTCGAAACGAAATGTATGGAAATATGTTCAAAATGACATGTGATTCCTTACGAACATAGCAAATATCAGATTATAATTATTGCCAACCTTAAAGTTGACAACCAAATGCGACTGTTACTTACCGGATAGATAAATTCGTATTGAAAAACACATTTTCATTAACATGAAGTTTATCTGATGGATAAATTTAATCTGCTAGGTAGTTAACAAACACTTTAACAAGCGATTGAAAAACCGGCCCTAAATTTTATATATTTTACACTTATTGTCGTGTTAGCCCTAGCAACCAGTAAACATAACTTACTGTCGTGGAAACAGGTATGGTAAGTTGATAAAAAAAGATCAATCGCGCAAAAAAGCATTTTAAATACATGACTTGACGTCTATCAGTGTCGATTGTCATGCTCAGCCTACTAACTGATTAGTTTTTCGTTTTGTCAAAATTAAATATTATAATGGTTTTTATTAGTCGTTAAAATTGAATAAAATATTGTACAAACCACGTGAGCTAAGAATGTTTATTCACTCGAAGAAATTAACTCACTCGCCCTTAAGGGCTCGTGAGCTAAACTTTCTTCTCATGAATAAACATTACCTTAGCTCAAATATTTTACAAATATTTAACTAAAACTAAACAAATATGTACGAAAGTTTGTAGATAATTGTCTTACATGTCGCGTCTCTGAAATGAATTCTGGTAAAGTTCTAGGTGAGCTTCATTCTATCTCAAAAAATCGCTGTACCGTGGCATACAATTCATTTGTTACGACGGCTAAACTTAGTGTCAAGAATGACATGAAAATATGTTTTCTTATATCACAGTTTAAGAAATGACACGCAAATAGAGCGTGTTACGGGTACACTTAAAGCTATGTTGACATCCGGAGAGTCTAATAACGATCGTTCATGACAGGATTCTTTATGCGAAGTTCAACTAGCAATAAATTGTACAACAAACGGAATAATTTAGGCTAGGCTAGCCTATAAGAACTTTTAATCGGTAAAGTAGCAAGACCATTAAGTTTAGTCAGTAAACTTACCCGAATTGAGAGAGCAAGAAGCACGTAATATTGTTCACAACGCAGAATATGATAAATCGAGAATTTGATAGAAATAAACCTCGAGTTAAAAAGATTACTGTTGGTATAAAAAAAGGTCCATTTAATATAGAAGTTTTAGATGGTGATCTTTATTTGTTGATAGCATTGAACAATAAACGTACTTATAAATACCGTCATGAACGCCTTAAAAATGCCTGAATGTTGTACAGCTATTGAAAATATTTATGACAATGAGATTGGTGAGGGCACGCCTCACACTGAGGATGGCCACTAAATTGATATTAAAATGAATAAATAGTACGAAGTTATTCCATAATGAGCCTGTTTCACATTTTTCAAAAACTATTTTAAATGAAAGTTTATGGAATGATTTTCTTAGTAATAATTTTTATTTTAATAATTTGTTATTGTTTGTGAAAATAATTAAATAAAAAGATTGGCGTCCTGAAAAACTACCCCCCACTCCTGTGACGTAGAAGCACATTCATTACATCATTAATAGCCAATAGGAAAATAGTTTTTCCATCACCTACGTTTATTCATATTATTTATATAAATAAACGTAGGCTAAAGTTTGTCACATGTTAATAACAAAATCTTTTAATTTGACATTTGACGCTGACATTGCTCATTGTAAATGAATAATAAAGTAATAATGGCTAATTCAAATTACACTGAAGCTAAATCGGACAATTAACCGAAAGTCGATAGCTGGATGATGGCTGAATTTGTATCAGAACGATTGTTTTACTGCTACCGAAATAAGGGGTGTTAAAGAGTTGAGGTAAAATAAAATATAAAAACTGAATTTATTATATAAATTGATAGTAATAATTATTAATATATTTATTCAAGTTCGTTTTAAATATACAACATTAATATCTTTACAACAAAAAAAAATGTCCGTCTCTTCACGTATTTTTTCGTCGTCTCCGGAAGTCCTCCATCTTCTTCCTCCCATCTCTCCTCTTGCCCTTATTTCCTCTTCCTCTCTTCTCTGGCGCGTTATTCAAATCTTATTGCTAACATGATAATATATTTTACATTAAAGTTCTGGTCGTGATTCTTATTTGACACTTGTTTGACAACTTTGACAATACACTTGACACCTTAGAACCGCTGAAGATGTATGTACTCTGACGTCACATTCTGTTTCAGATCACGTGACTTATTCAACATTTTATCCAAATTTCAAAAATTTATTGTAAAATATCTAAAGGATATTTCGTGATATTTTCAAATTTGAGGCTCTTTAAAGAACAATATCTTTTCAAATTTAATACTTAGAAGTCATATAAAAATTCTTGCAACAACCCTATTGTAGCCTGGTGGAAATCCGTTACTATGTTCGCATAGTCCGTGGATGCGCTATTGAGGTCCGATATTTCAATATCCTGGTAACTCTGTCAAGTAACTACTTGCCGAGTAACGTTACCTGTCTGGTAAGCAGAGCCGGTGCTAACTACTTTGCCGCTCGAGGCGAACTTTTTTATTGCGCCCTATTTCGGGGGATGAGTGGGGGGGGGGGGGGTTATTTAAAATATAAAATTAAATAACTACTTCTACAGGCTTGCCATTACGAAGTCGGTTAAATTAGGGTAAAATTGCCCTAGTAGGCCATTTAAAGATGTATTTGTTTTTCAGGAAAAAAACATAGGTCACTAGATAAACGCAAAAAAATCAATTATTTTTAATTTTTATTTATGCAAACAACTTCTAAATATGAAATAATATGGAATTTTGGTTTGCACTCTCTACAACGTTTTTTTATTTTCGTTTGAACAACTATGCTCAATTTCTTTTATATCTATTAAATTTCGAGTTAATAGATTAAAATTATGTTTTTATATTGACGCCATATTGGAAATTTACACCAATGAAAAGAATTTATTTAGCTTTTTAAGAATGTTCAAAAATGTAGGAAATAAGAATACTAAAATATTCATTTATAATATACTTATTTCCTACACAAGTCCTAATCACAATTTATGCAAACATAAATTGATCGATATCTTCTTCTAATTTGTGCACAGTTATCAATTATTTCATCATGTTGGTCATTAACGTGCTTAATAGCTATTATTGCTAATTCAGATAGCTTTTCTTGAAGCAATGAGGACCGTAAGTGTGTTAAAAAAGCACATTTTTTTCATTAAAATGGATTTATAATGTATGCCTTTTTTAACAAATAAAAGTGTGCACTTTTTTAAACGCTAACGAGTGAAATAATGAACCATTATGGCCCTTTTTCACTTTTATTGCAAACGTAAAAAAAATTGAATGAAATTCGAGTAACAAGTGTATTATTTCACTCATAGGATTTGATAAATTCGCCTACGGCTTGTTCGGTCAAACTTTCCTATTCGTGAAATAAGACTATACTTTTTACTCTTGTTGCATAAATAACTATTTAGTAATTTTAAGTTTGCAGTAATTTCTGTGTTTATTAATAAACAAAAAATAATCACAAATTAAAAATTTCTCTCTTGCCGTCGATCGAAAAAAAATGCCGCCTCTTAAAAAGTGACGCCCTAGGCGGACGTCTCGCCGCCTCGCCCCTAGCTCCGGCCCTGCTGGTAAGATCTGTCAAGTAAATAATTCCGTCTTTCAATCGTCATTTACCTGTTTGGTAGTTACTTGACAGATTAATGAAGTAAATTTAATGTTGGTAATTATGTCAGAAATGAATATATTCACATTATTTATAAAACAAGCCAAAAACCTTGGTTACCATTTATTTTTTTCAATTCGTGTTGTCATGTCTGTCACCATCTGTCATGAAATATAGTTTGGCAAGATAATTAAATGAGCGACGGAAAAAGATCTGTAAATTTTACAAAAAAAAATTAAATTTTGCTTATTGACCTTATTTTGGCGCATAAAGACATCATAGAAAATAAGACTACAGACGGAGTCACTTGCAAAACGAAAGAAAAAATATGGCTCAAAATTGAAAATTTATTTAATTCTAAAAGCGGACTAGTAGCAAGAAATATTAGAACATTGAAAATAAAATATGAAAGGATTAAAAAAGATTTAAAAAGAATATTCTTGCTTCAAATAATTAATGGCAGAAGTAACATTTTGTATTATGCGCCCAGCAGTAGATTTATGTACCCCAAGAAAAGAACCACTAACAATATAAAAACATCCAGTTGCATAAAATCTTAACGTAAGAAGCAATTGATTTGCTGCTGAAATTGCATTGTTTCTAAAATTTGGAATAATTTTAGATATAATGATGTAATTATTAAAATTAAAATAAAGCATCACGAAACTGTTTGTTATATGTACGATATTATTTTCAATTTTTCGTAATAAATTTTGTACAGTAGTTTTGATAAACGAAATCTCATGTAAAAATCCAAATTATCCCATTTTTCAAAATGATCAACCCTTTCCCTTATAGTATATGGTCTTCTTAAAATTAAATAATCAACAATCTCTTCATCATCATCTTCTATAACATTTTCTATATCCAAGAAAAGCACCACTAACAATATAAAAACATCCAGTTGCATAAAATCTTAACGTAAGAAGCAATTGATTTGCTGCTGAAATTGCATTGTTTCTAAAATTTGGAATAATTTTAGATATAATGATGTAATTATTAAAATTAAAATAAAGCATCACGAAACTGTGCCGTACGATATTATTTTCAATTTTTCGTAATAAATTTTGTACAGTAGTTTTGATAAACGAAATCTCATGTAAAAATCCAATTATCCCATTTTTCAAAGTGATCAACCCTTTCCCTTATACTATATGGTCTTCTTAAAAATAAATAATCAACAATCTCTTCATCATCATCTTCTATAACATTTTCTATATCAGAATCCATCCTACCGTCTGACTTTCAATTAATAATTTTTTGACGTTTCTGTCAGTTAAGCCGTTACTGGTCACTTCAAGTGGCAAGTAAAATAACTGTCTGGCAAGTAAATCTATGTTGCTGGGAAACGATTGAAATACCGAAAATTTACTTACCAGACAGATTAAATTTACTTGACACGTTACCAGGAGATTGAAATACCGGAACTGAGTCTAACACGTACGTACAGATTTGTCTCGTCGGAAGTTGAAACATGCAGATGTATAGACATTGTAGCAACTTCACATGATATTGTTGTGTATCTTGCAGTACGGTAATACATTGTTATACAGATTTCAGTCTTATTAGGAGGCTAAGGCTTGTGGAGTGTCATTGTAGTGAAGAGTCACTCTCATGTTAAGCGCGGGAAGTGTCTTAAGCATGAGTGAGATAATCACCGTCATTAATTTGAAAATTGTTTATTGCCTATTTTATTTCATTCTCCTAAATTTTATGTCTAAGGTTTCATGATTTTTTTACCTCCCTCTACCTTAGGTAAGGGAGGTATAGAGATCGTGCTAAAAATTTCATATAGAGATTTTAGTGAATAAGCAAGTTTTGATGTCCCTAGAATCCGATTTTAACATTTTTACAATGATGTCTGTAGGTATGCATATGTGTGTGTGTGTCCGTGTGGATCGTGTGTACACTATTACTCAAATACTATCAATCAGAAAATTTTAAAATTTTGTATACCCATTCTATACTAATGTGGAACGAGCTCATTAGTTTTTAGTGTTTATCAGATAACCGGATGTATCATTCATACAAGCTTTTAACAGTTTTTCTTGTAAAAAAAATTATGGAATATAATTTTTTAGCAACTTTTACTAATAAAAATTATATATAATGGTAGAATCTTCAATTCTACGATAACAGATTTAGTAAGTAACTTGAAATAACTTTAAGTATTAAATTATAAAATAATTTATTTTTGTATATCATTTTGCCTATGCGTCAAACAAAAACAAAGTATTTTATAAACATTGACAAATTTAAACAAATGTCACTATCAGGAAGTAATTACATTAAAATTAATAATGAAACTGTGTTAAGAAGATTGTATTGAGTCTAATAAAATGACATAATGTTAGTAAAAATAATATATTTTCCATCATACATAAATATTAGATTTACAGAATGGTCCGATATAAATTTCATATGTTTGCAGTACTAAAAATCAAACTGTGAATAAGTACGTGTTATCAAAGTGTCAAATTTTAGTTTACAACTACACATTAACGAAATGGATCGTGTAAAGCAAAAGATATATGCAAAGGAACTTAATATAGTTTGTACAATATGTAGGAATGTAATTAAATTAATAAAAATTAAAAATCGGGAAGTATTAATACTTAGTACAATACAATTGTATTGACCACAACAAATTTTTTAAGAAATGAGATTCTGTTCCGAAATTATTTTTGTTTGGTTTATTTTCTTACTCTATTTTACTGCGAGCAACATATCAAGTTGACTCAACAACAGAATGCTGAGAAGAGTCAGAGATTTTTAATTCATTATGAATTGAACCAGGCAGGAGTGTGTTATTGAACGTACCGGCAATATTTCAAATATGAATTCTAGAGCTTATTTAGAGATGAAAAGTTCATATAAACAAATGTCCTAAACGTAACCGTTAACGGGTTATTGGTTATTTTATAATTTATGTGGGTAAAATTTTAGTTCAATGAATTTTATGAAATAAATTTTTTTAAACATTATTTTTATTGTATTTACAAAAAATGTTCAAAATTATCTCCATTGTGTTCGATACACAAAGCCGCACGTCGCAGAACAGATAATATTCCTAATAATATCGGCAACCTGCTATATTCTTTGGCGTAATTCTTCTATCGTGGATATTTCAGTTGCATAAACAATCTGTTTCATGTGACCCCCAAAGATAAAAATCTAATGGAGTCAGGTCCGGAGAACGCGGGGGCCATGCTACGGGTCCTCCTACTCCAATCCATCTTCCTGGAAAATGTGCCTTAAGCCAAGCTCTAACACGAAGACATTGATGCGCTGGTGCCACATCGTGTTAATACCACATTGCATGTCTAATATTTAATGGCACATCTTCTAGTAACATGGATAAAGAGTTTTCTAGACAATGTTCGTAATTTGCACCATTCAAACGGTGTGGCAGTTCAAATGGTCCAATCAGGCAGTCATTAAGAATACCAGCTACCATATTAACACTAAATCTATGTTGAAAATGCGAGCGTCTTCTTAAATGAGGATTTTCTGCAGCCCATTCATGACAATTAAGAAAATTATTGATACCATCTCGTGTGAAAGAAGCTTCATCGGTCCATAAAATGGGTAGATCTTGATTATTTTGTACCCAATTACAATATCCGTTGAACTAAAATTTTACCCACATAAATTATAAAATAACCAATAACTCGTTAACGGTTACGTTTAGGCCATTTGTTTATATGAACTTTTCGACTTTAATTAAACTCTGGAATTCATATTTGAAATATTGCCGGTACGTTCCGGGACAGCCTGTATACACTGTATATACTGAGGTTTCATTCCAGCGACATTCTGAACTCCGTACACTTAGTAACAGTGGAACATTGGGTACTATATTAGCGCGAAACTCTTTTAATCGTATTTAAAGCTATTTTGTGCACTCCTGATTGTTTTTTAAATTAATGTTTACGTAATCAAACTTGTATGTTTTAAATGTAATAAATTAAAAAAGTAATTATTTAAATACTGAATTATAAACCTGAATTATTTTTTACAAAATATTATGTAAATTGTGTATAAAAGTCAAATGTAAGTGTACGAAGATTAATGATTAAATGTATGGAATAAATAAAAGGACGGTATGTTACAGTGATATATGTATATATATATAGGGTGTCTCTTAAATAGGGGGACATGGCTTAACCACAGATTCCTGAGGCTAAAATAAGACGATTTAACCAAACTTGCTTCTACCGGAAAGTGTACCATTTAGCCAGAATTCTGCTTCAAAGTTCTTCGAAAAAAAATTAATTTTGCTTATAATAATCGGACGCTTTATTCGATTTGAATGAAATTTGGTATGACAGTTTATATGGTTATAAGTCATATTTTAAGGTGATACTTGTTATTATTAGTGAACCACTAATGTATGAAACTTAGGTGTCCCAACATTGATTAGACAGTAACTTTTTAATGGCCACGCCGATAACATAAAATTATTTTTTTTCGGAAAGATTCATTTAGTAAACTTTTCTCTCTGTGTAATTTGTGATATCTGTTACGGTTCACACAGAAAAAAATAAAATCTGAGTGACTGTACTGCTAATTTTTTAAAATAAATTTAATCTAGCAGTCTATCCAAATGTCAAACAACTCATTTTTAATGACAGTAACAATTGTTTTACGGGTTGTCAAAAATTTTCTTCGTTTTATTCTAAAATTAGTAACATCCGTTTGTTCGGCCTAATAATATTTTATTACCATTATTATAAATAAGACGATTACATATCTCAGCTTACTCCTAAACAAGTTGTAAAGATTAACAACTCGTTACTGTCATTAAAAATTACTTGTTTGACATTTGGATAGACTGCTAGATTAAATTTATTTTAAAAAAATTCACGATGCAGTCACTCAAGTTTTACTTTTTTCTGTCTGAAGGGTAACAGATATCAAAAATTAAACAGAGAGAGAAAAGTTTACTATTGAATGTATCTTTCTATAGAAAAATAATTTCACGTTAAAAAGTTACGGTCTAATTAATGTTGGGATACCTAAGTTTCACACACTAGTGGTTCACTAATAATAACAAGTATCACTTTAAAAGTTGACTTATAACCATATAAACTGTCATGCCAAATTTCATCCAAATCGAATAAAACGTCCGATTATTATAAGCAAAATTAATTTTTTTTTTGAAGAACTTTGAAGCAGAATTCTGGCTAAATGGTACACTTTCCGGTAGAAGCAAGTTTGGTTAAATCGTCTTATTTTAGCCTCAGGAATCTGTGGTTAAGCCATGTCCCCCTATTTAAGAGACATCCTGTATTTACATCCCACCATATATATATACCGTATGTCCACGGATCGAGTTCCAAAGAGGAATAACTTTTTTATTTTAAATTTTACAAAAAAATGTATTCTTAATAAAAAAATTTTGGATGTCCCGAAGCTGCCATTTCAGTTTTAACATTTTCAAATTTTCTTTTAGTTTCAGATAAAAGTCGAAAATTGGTCGTTTTAGTTGAAAATTATTTTAGTCCCAAAAAATAAATTTACGTTGTCATGGTACCATCTTGTTTTTTTTTTTTACATCCAGTGGAACCAGTTGGTAGGAATTTTTCGACCAATTTTCATGCACCTCTATTTGAGATGTAAATATCCGGAAACTTTTGATGAAATTCTTCGACTACTTGTCGGATCGCTTTATTACCTTTGCCATAGCATTGAATTAGGTAAACTCGTTCGTCTTTTGACAACAGTTAATAAAAATAAATAAATAACGGCAATTGCCATGACAACGCAAACTTATTTTTTGGGACAAAACGACCAATTTTTCGATTTTTATCTGAAACTAAAAGAAAATTTGAAAATGTTAAAACTGAATTGGCCGTTTCGGAACATCCAAAAACTTTTATCAAGAATACATTTTTTTGTAAAATAAAAATTAAAAAAGTTTTTCTTCTTTGGAACTCGATCCGTGGACATACTATATATATATATATATATATATATATATATATATATATATATATATATATATATATATATATATATACAGTAGTAGTCCCAAAAAATAAGTTTGCGTTGCCATGGTACTTACCGTTATTTATTTATATTCATTAACTGTCAGTTATAAAAATCAACCATAATCGTTGAAAATGTTGTCAAAAGACGAACGAATTTACCTAATTCAATGCTAGGGCAAAAGTAATAAAACGATCAGTCGAGTTGTCAAAGAATTTAAACAAAGGATTTTCCGATATTTACATATCAAATAGTTGATTTTTATAAATGACAGTTAATGAAAATAAATAAATAACGGCAATTACCATGACAGCGCAAACTTATTTTTTGGGACAAAACGACCAATTTTTCGATTTTTATCTGAAACTAAAAGAAAATTTGAAAATGTTAAAACTGAATTGGCCGTTTCGGGACATCCAAAAACTTTTATCAAGAATACATTTTTTTGTAAAACAAAAAATAAATAAGTTTTTCCTCTTTGGAACTCGATCCGTGGACATACGGTATATATATTTACATCCCGCTATCATTGCTGCGTCCTTTCGTGGCTAGGACATTGTGGCAACCACCGAAAGGAATAGAGGTATTTATTTATGAAGTAAATCTACTTATTTTTCCTCCAGATTATGAATTTCGGTTCAAATTTCAATAAAGTCGATTTACAGCGATATACTCGTACATACTTAGCTGTAAACATCATGGATTCCTACAATGTTTGATAATGGTAATTTCTTGTGGCAATCTGTAAGAAACTTGAATATGGAACTTTCAAATTGTCATTTAAAATGTCAATTTTAATACTTAACACTTTTGTTCTAAATTTATTAGGGAAAAATTTATCGCCAAATTAAAATTTTACCATTGTATTTCTTATATAAAAAAAATAAAGTAGATACCTCGTATACAAATAAAAAAATAAGAAAATCTTAATAATGTATTTACAGTAAAAGAACTCGCTGGTACAAAATGTGGTAGAAATTTGAAATATTCTTGCATATGGCAAGTCGGCATTGCTCGGGCTTTTATTACAATAATACTCGTACAAGAACAACAGTTCTATTTAAATGTAAATATGTGAAAATAAGTGGAGAATGAACATTTTAAATGTATTTATTTAAATAACCCCAAAACCTTACAATTAAGAAATACAGATAGTAATTTTTAGTCATAATTTAATATGAACTGAATTAATACTGCTATATTTTACATATTTTAGTAAAATTTTCCTATATACAGGGTGTTAATACTAAGTCGTTACACCCGAAAATGGTAGTTAGAATTCATTAAAACAAACAACTTTTCTTAGTTCCAATTTTTGATTTGGTGCCCCGGTTCGTATTTATTGGAGTTCTTTTGTTTTTCGAAAAATCGTCATAACTCCCTTATTTTAAGGACTATTGAAATTTTTTTTTCTTTCAAATTTACCTTTAGGCTCTCTAAAATATTTGGCATTTACAATTATTTTTTATTTTTTCAAACGACAAAATGGCGATCGATCAAAAATTTCAGAACATGATTTTTTGATAACCACTCCATCGATTTTCGGAAGTAACACTTTTATAAAATCCTTAAACTATCTACCACAATATTTGTTATAAACATTTTTTTTAATCTATCCAAAAAAAGTATTTATTCATTTTCTTGACTTACATAAGTGCAATGTGTTCAGAAAAAAATCTAATTCAGAGTAAGCTATGGAAACAGAAACGTATGTCTGATCATTAATCAATTCAATAATCAAGTTGTCACAATTGATCGTGAATTGTAATTTTAAGGAGAAATAATAATGAAGGAGGTTACAGATTATTGCCATTCACCGTTTTCTAATTTATTTCTGTTTTTCAATATAAGGATTGAAGAATATTTCTTCAGATAACATATTTGACAATATCTTGTGTCAAATTGACATTTAATTAATTACTTTCAAATTGATACGTTTTTTTTTTTCATAGCCTATTCCGAATTAGATTTTTTTCTGCACGCACCACTTATGTAAGTTAAATAAGTGAAAAAAGACTTTTTTTGGATAGATTGAAAAAAATGTTTAGGACAAATATTGTAGTAGATAGTTTAAGGATTTTATAAATGTTTTACTTTCAAAAATCGATGGAGTGGTTATCAAAAAATCATGTTCTGAATTTTTTGATCGATCGCCATTTTGGCATTTAAAAAAATAAAAAATAATTGTAAATGCCAAATGTTTTAGAGAGCCTAAAGGTAAATTTGGAAAAAAAAAATTTTCAATAGTCTTTAAAATAAGGGAGTTACGACGATTTTTCGAAAAACAAAAGAACTCCATTAACTACGAACCGGGGCACCAAATCAAAAATTGAAACTAAGAAAAGTTGTTTGTTTTAATGAGTTCTACCTACCATTTTCGGGTGTAACGACTTAGTATTAACACCCTGTATATATATATATATATATATAATAATAATAATAATAATAATAATAATAAAATAGTGAAAATATGTGAAAAACTACCGTTTGGGTTCATTCGGCCAGTGTCAAATGCAAATTACATAATATATAGGTAAATAAATATATAATTTTACTGGAAAAATAGAAATTTTCTATTGTACAATCTTTATGAATAAAATATTATTTTGGAACTAAGTAGGTATATATACTCGTATATTTAATAAATTTCTATATGGTATTTGTATAAAATACATGGAACTGCGAGCATGTAATATACTGAAATACTGGAAATATAGAATCTTTTGCAAGAAACTTTCTTAATGGAATATGTACAAAATACATAGAACTGATGGAAGGTACTGTGATGGTCACATCAAATTTTTTTTTATTTAACATACGAGTATAGTCGAAATTCTCGAAATTTGATAAGATATTATAAATCACAGCATAAGATAATTTTGAAGCTTTAGCTTTGGTTATATAATTTTTTTATAATATCGTGAACTGTTTTGAAATTTTCAATATCTCCTCCTGAGAGTTATTAAGCCCCTTCTGGGAAAATAAAATCAAAAAATCTGAAATGGCCAACACAATACCTCCCGCTATTTAATTTTTATTAATTTAAATATATACATATTTAATAATGCTGCGAACTATATTAAGTTACTTTACCTCTCGCTAAGAGAGGTATTGGAATCATGCTAAAATTCGCATATCCAGATATTAGTGGATAATCACGTTTTAAGGACCATATAATCCGATTAAAACATTTTTACGATGATGTCCGTGTGTGTGTGTGTGTATGTGTGTGGATGTTTGAACCACGGTTTCTCAAAAACTATAAGACTTAAAAAATATTTAACTGCAGTTTCCTAAATCTGACATTCCTGGGAAGAGCTAATTAGATTTTGGTAACAATTGGACAACTGGAAGTAATAGTTTTTTTAAAAAAAATCTTCTGAATATTATTTTTGATAATTTCTGTTATTACTTTTATTGAAAAAAATAAAATTCTACATCTGATACATTTAAATTTTTTATTATATGTTGTATAGATTTAGAGATAAAGGCACTGTAATATATAGAATAATCTAATCGTACAGGCTATAACATAGTTCGTATATGACAAATGTCAGTGTCAAAAATCAACAGTTTTAGTGACATTCTGAAAGCGTTTGTTTTCTGGGAAGTACATTTAATCGTTCTTATTGTTTTATTAATTAAATATTTAAAATTGTAGGTAAAATGCATAAATCCATAAGAAATACCGCCAATCTTGCTAATGAACTGGAAGAATCTCTGACATTTAGGAACTTCCTCATACAATGAAAAATAAATTTAATTAGAATTGTATGTGTGCAGAAGACATGTTAAATAAAATAAAAACATAATTTGGGTAAAGTTCTGTAATTATTTGTTAAAACGACGGTTCGATAGCGAAGTGCAATACAATACTTACCTATATACCGGCAGTGGCGTAACTAGGAAAATCCAGAGGCGGGTTTTTTCTCAGGAAAAAGACGCCATGATAAATTCGTAACTTATTTAAAGTAAAATATAAAAAAATCAACAACAGTTATATAACCTTCGTATTAAAAATAAAATTGTTTTTACAAAAAAATGTAAAAAATAATTGGTATAATATAATTAAAAGTTTAACCTACGAGTTTGAGTTTCTTAAATTCATCCAAAACCAGGGTTACTCGTTACTTTTTTTACAAACTTCCGAATTGTCTGAATTATTACTGGTAAAAAAAAATATTTACCTATTTTAAGAACACCATTTGTACTCTCTTTTAATGCATTTGCTTTTTTTCTCTGCCATCCGGACATCTTTTTCTCAGTTGAACTCATTATTAACCCTTTCCGACACGAATTATTAAAAATTAAAATTAGTGAAGTTTTTTGATAAAAAATCTTTTATAAGAACAAAAGAAATAGTTTTATTAAGAAAATAAAAAATTAATACAAATATTATATTATTTATAACAAATTAAAATGTGGTATTATTTTGATACCACCATGAGCTGATGTACATATAAAAGAAAAATTTATTTTTTGTGAAAATGATAAAAACAATTTTTATGAGTAGTTAGACATAAACCAACTTCACATACTGAACATGTCCAACGGGTGCGATGTGGTTCTTTACTTGTGCTACAGTAAGCACATCTTTTTGACGTTCCATGTAGTGGTAAATGCTTGGATTGATCTGTCCTTATCTCAGGTGCAATGTATGGTTTGTATCGATTTACTAGCGAAGGTTTTTTAATATAAGTCCCTGGAGAACCTTTATATGAGTTACATCCTACAAGGCCAGTAATAACCCTGCATTTATATTGTTTCAATGTAATCTTTTATTTTGTAGTCATTTTGAATATGATATAAGCGTTTACTATAGTGGTATCCACAAAAATGCCAAAATAATCTGTGCCACCACTTCCGACTCTTTCTATCAATTTCATACAAAGATTTTAACATATCTACTCTATCGACGCAACCCATATTTTCTCTATATTTTTTAACAATAATGGGGCACGAAAATTCAGTTACGGTCCCGTCTTTTTCTCTCCTTGGGACAACAATGTTCTCTGACGGTGAATGAATATTCGATAGCAGTGTTACTGTTCGTTTATCTTTCCATTTTATACACGATAATTCAATTTTAACTGCCCAGTCACTCTCCCCCCTTTTCAATAATTTATCATCCCTTAGTTTAGGTAAATTTTTTCGATTTGGTCGGACTGTTCCACAACAATGTATTTTATTTTTTTTCAAAGTATCAAATAAATTGACTGATGTGAAGAAATTATCGCAATAAATATGATAATTTTTTCCTTTTATTTTTTCCGTTAGATCAAGCACTACTCGTTCACCTAAATTAGTTTCTGCCACGTCCCCTGTTTTTCCTGTGTATATTTGAAAATCGCATAAATATCCATTTTTATCCGCCCTCACCCACACCTTATAACCTCTTTTTATAGGCTTGAGGGGCATATATTGCTTAAAACTTATTCTTCCTTTATATTTGACCATACTTTCGTCTACGGCTTGTTCTTTCGTGGGCTTATAGTATTTTTCGTAATTATTTCTTAATTTTTCAATATACGGTCTAATTTTATAAAGTTTGTCGTATCCCGGTTCATTTTTTTTCGGCATAAGGTTATTGTCGTTCAGATGAATATGAGAAAGTAAGAAACTGAATCTATTTATGCTCAATAATGATGATATGTAATTGTCTCTCAGTTCAGGATGTGATGACCAACAGTCTCGATAGCTCGATACATTTTTGATACCCAATAGCAAATTAATTGCTATAAATAATTTAATTTCATTAGAGTTTGTTGCCTGAAACCGTTTTTCACTTTGCGTAGCATAAATATTTGTTTGCAGCACAATGTGTTCAATTAGTTCGTTATCAAAAAGACATAAGAAAGCATCTATTGGTTTTTCAATATTGGGTATATTTTGTGGGCCTACATCTTCCGAAAATTCCTCTATATTCGGTACAATATTATTCCTTCTCCACATATTAGTAACTAGTCGAGACAAAGGTAAATTGTCTTCATCGCTGAATCCATCGTCAGAATTATTATCTGTGTCATTTTCATCGGAACTGATGTTTTCAAAATTAACATTGTTATTAACATTATTGTGGTTTTCGTTTTCGTCTAATATACTTTCCGAATAGACACTGTCTTCGGATTCCCCTCCTGAAGGAATATTGTCAATTATCTCAAACAGTTCTGACGAACTTATCATGTTTAGATCGATATTCATAGTGTCTACAATATAACAAATATGGTTAGCTCACAGTGGTTTTACAACTATACCATATAACAAATGATTTGTAATGATGACCCGCAAAAAGATTTATAATTATTAACATAGGTTAACAATAAAATATCATTATTTGAATAAAATAAACTAATTTACATACCTTGTAAGTAATAAAAATTGTTATTTTCAAATAAAGTAGTTTTTAGGTTAATTTCCACTAATGCGCATCATAAAGATATGCCATATTACCAAAAACTACTCGCAACTGCAGTTCTGTACATTTTTTTTTCGGTAAATGGCAGCACAATGTATCACAGAGCAAAGCGGTTTCAATGGTATACCACTATACATTAAATTACGTTGAAAAAATAAGGTGGTATAATTTTGAAACCAGTTCGTCGGAAAGGGTTAAAATGATATTTTGAATTTAATAAAACAGCACAGAAGATAGTACACAGTTAGGGTTGCCAAGTTTACAAAACTACAAAATTTTTCGGTCATCTTTTTCTGAATTGTGTAGGATTAAAAAATGCGCCGCAGGCGATTTTATGAAAATTTTCAAGGTCAAACGTGTTTTAATGCAAGATAATATAGAGTTTCTTTACAATAAAGCAAATTAACAAATTTAAAAAAAAAATTAAAATCAATAGTTTATGAAGAAAATAAGTAAAACACAATAAGATATCTAACCTTAAAATGTTAACTGCCAATATCTAAATTTACATTTTAATTTTTTAAACTGACGAAGCAGTTATTTAGGGCTAGTGAATTATAATAAAATATTAACGAGAATGAGAGCATGAGCATGAGAGTAACAATTAACAAATTTGACAAGTCAACACATCAATAATTCAAAAATTCTATCGTTATTTCATTACATTATATAAAATGTGAAATAATTATTTCATTTTCATATTTATAATAAGAAAAATATTAATAACAAAATTTACTATAAAAGGACAAATCGCGTCCTTTCCTGGTTTAAAAAAGGAGAAGGACAAAATATGCTCAAGAAAGGACTGTCCTTTCCAAAAAAACCAGTTGGCAACCTTATACACAGTGGACAGTAACATAGAAAACACGCCAGACGCCTGCATTTACAACTTGTGTCTTGTCAATGTGGCGATGTGAAAAAGAAAATAGTATTCAACAAATAAAACTAATTAAACTTACTATTTAATATATTTATGATAAAATTAATAGGTATATTAAAATATTAAAAATATTAGGACGAAAAGGATTGCAGATTGTACTAATATTTTTTTTTGTTTATAAGATCAAATTAAAAAAAAAACATAATGATTTTAATTAAATTATTGAAAAAGGCGCCTATGTCTTGAAAATCTTCACAGGGGGGTGAGCGCACCCACCTAACCCCCCCTTAGTTAAGCTACTGTATACCGGGAGTTTATTTTATCAGTAAACATAGGGTATATCATTGTCATAGTTACGATATGAATGTTTGACAGCAATGTATTGAAGCGTTTATTTTATGAGTAAACATAGGCGTTTAACATGGGAAGCAATTTCTTGTGTTCGGCAAAAAATCTAGTCATGCTATTGAACATGATAATAGTACATTCCATTTTGTACATTATTTAATATTAATTAATTTAATAATATTGCAAAAATTGCAATAAATTACAGAAATTGTCAAATAAATAATTGTTTCACTTTTTTATTATGCAATATGAAAAGATTTACAAATGTCTCCGGTGGCGCAGTGGTTATAACAGTGGCGTCTGAAATTTTTGGTTGGGGTTCGATTCCCCGTTGGGGTAATTATTTTATTTTTTTTAAGTAAAATTTTTTTTTTTAAAATCAATTTCTATATTACAATCACTTAAAAATAATAATTACATTGTAATAAATAAAGAGAAAATAATTGAGAATAATATATTACAATAATCAAAATATTGATACAATAATAATGCATTGTATTTTATTTGATAAAGACATAATATCTACAAAAATTTATTATATTTCAGTTATTTTTATTAATATCAAAGGAAATACAATGCATTATTATTGTATCAATATTTTGATTATTGTAATCAATTATTCTTAATTATTTTCTCTTTATTACAATGTAATTATTATTTTTAAGTGAATGTAATATAGAAATTGATTTTTAAAAGTTCAACAATTTTTACGTAAAAAAAAAATAATTACCACAACGGGGAATCGAACCCCAACCAAAAATTTCAGACGCCACTTTTATAACCACTGCGCCACCGGAGACATTTGTAAAGCTTTTCATATTGCGTGATAAAAAAGTGAAACAATTATTTATTTGACAATTTCTGTAATTTATTGCAATTTTTGCAATATTATTAAATTAATTAATATTAAATAACTATTATCATGTTCAATAGCATGCCTAGATTTTTTGCCGAACACTGTATTTACAAAAAACTGCTTCCCATGATAAACGCCTATGTTTACTCATAAAATAAACGCTTCAATACATTGCTGTCAAACATTCATACCGTAACTATGGCAATGATATACCCTATGTTTACTGATAAAATAAACTCCCGGTATAGCCTAATATGGCAATGGCGAGAGGTCTTGTGCTGGCCACAATAGATTTTTGTCTTTAAATGTCACCATTACCAATTTGAAATAATTAGTTTTTTTACAGTGGCATTTATCCGTCATTTGAAATGTGAACTTGTGTAGCAAAGGATTTGTGTTTATCTTTAAAATATAGGCTTCGGGATTTATAAAAAGGATTATTTTTTAAATTTATCTGTAAAGTATATAGAAATTGTTAATATATACCTGTAGAAAATTCAATAATCTTTCATTCTCATGGCATAAAATGCGAAGATATTTTTTGACGAAAAACCATTGTAAACTTCAAGAAAAGTGCCGTTTCCGGTTAATCGACTTACACCAACATCCAATGGTTTCTTTGTAA
Source organism: Ophonus ardosiacus (assembly GCA_943142095.1). Classification (NCBI taxonomy): domain Eukaryota; kingdom Metazoa; phylum Arthropoda; class Insecta; order Coleoptera; family Carabidae; genus Ophonus; species Ophonus ardosiacus. The sequence continues at coordinate 24,469,911 of OW964827.1, read as the reverse complement.
ATTAGAATAGAGTCAAAATATAAAATACTATGTGAATAATAATATTTGAGTTAGAGCGTTGACAAAATCCATACATACACACATACATTACATACATTACATTACATACATACATTACATTACATACATTACATTACATACATTACATTACATACATTACATTACATACATTACATTACATACATTACATTACATACATTACATTACATACATTACATTACATACATTACATTACATACATTACATTACATACATTACATTACATACATTACATTGCATACATTACATTACATACATTACATTACATACATTACATTACATACATTACATCACATACATTACATTACATACATTACATTACATACATTACATTACATACATTACATTACATACATTACATTACATACATTACATTACATACATTACATTACATACATTACATTACATACATTACATTACATACATTACATTACATACATTACATTACATACATTACATTACATACATTACATTACATACATTACATTACATACATTACATTACATACATTACATTACATACATTACATTACATACATTACATTACATACATTACATACATTACATTACATACATTACATTACATACATTACATTACATACATTACATTACATACATTACATTACATACATTACATTACATACATTACATACATTACATTACATACATTACATTACATACATTACATTACATACATTACATTACATACATTACATTACATACATTACATTACATACATTACATTACATACATTACATTACATACATTACATTACATACATTACATTACATACATTACATTACATACATTACATTACATACATTACATTACATACATTACATTACATACATTACATTACATACATTACATTACATACATTACATTACATACATTACATTACATACATTACATTACATACATTACATTACATACATTACATTACATACATTACATTACATACATTACATTACATACATTACATTACATACATTACATTACATACATTACATTACATACATTACATTACATACATTACATACATTACATTACATACATTACATTACATACATTACATTACATACATTACATTACATACATTACATTACATACATTACATTACATACATTACATTACATACATTACATTACATACATTACATTACATACATTACATTACATACATTACATTACATACATTACATTACATACATTACATTACATACATTACATTACATACATACATACATATCTACATACATTACATACAAATTATGTAAGACCCTGTAGATATTTCACAATAATCATATCCTGTTTGTGTAAGAGAGACCTAAACCAAGCTTCCCTTGGAAAGTTTCCATGTACCCACACGTATGATAAGAAACAGTTTAAATAGGCCGTAGAATTAGATAAACTGTAATAGGGGGGGGGGGGGGGGGGGTCTTTCAGGCTACTGTTTTCTCTTTGTTCTATTACCCCGACGATGACACTATTTCTTTGCCGAACGGTGACTTTATCTAACTGGTGGATACTTCACCGAACGACTACTGCTTTACTGAGGAGGAACACGCTCTTACACTCACACTATCACTCAACACTTAACACTTGGTGACAGAGTTATGAACATATTTTGGATGGATGACACACACACATATTTTTGACGCTACTTAACTTTTATTTACACATATTTTTACATTAAACTAACTCATTACACAAAACTATATTCTTACAGTTACATTCTAATCTAAATACGAGTACTGGCGTAAAACGCCCAAAAACTAAACACAGACTACATGTCTGACCTGACTGTTCGAATCATAAAACTCGACTGCTTTAAAACAAAGGGTTATCTCTTCAGACGTATATCTAAAGAAGGGTGCGAGGGTGTAGCATCCATAGCAAAATAACAAGACTTCACGTAGTCTAGCCAATAACTTGTACAGTTAATTGTCAAAACAATAAATGTCTACGCGGTTGACATCTAGACTAAACAGATATATGAGAGAATGATGATTATTATTTCTAAACAGAATTTTGACTTACAAAGATGATAGAGTTAAAATGTTGATATTGAAACTATAATTTAGAAGAGTTTATATTAAAGTTATTTACTTGTTATTTCACTATTCTCACCTTATTACACTCTCCCTTCCTTAAGACATAAATATATCCCAAAATTGATATATTTATTCCTAATACCTGCTCACTGAAGGATAACCAACTCCTGAAAGCACAAAACATAATGCACGAAACAAAGCACATACATAAACAAATGACAAATTAAAGATATGTCGCAAATACATAAAACATAAAAACATATGCTGCAAGCATACATAAACATAATGCACAAGAGCATAAAATACAAATCAATGTCACATAAAACATATGTTGCAAACATATGAAACATAAAGCACATTAACATATTTCAATGACTAATAAAACAAATTGCTAATACTCAAAATACAAAACATGAAATTGCGAAAACATGAAACGTATAGCTAACGTACACGAAAACATAAAAACTGAGATATTCCAACAAATATCAAGTATAAAATAATTATCTTTACAGATAATTATTGCTAAAAAAGGAAAAGGGTATATTTTATTTCCTTAACTAATGAACATTACTATTCTAACATGCTACTTAATGTTCCTAAAACCTTATCTACCGACACAAACTAAACACTAACAAAACCATCACACAGTTGTCATAAAAAAAAGGGACACTGCACTATCACTGAGGGTAGCGGGCGGCGGCTCTTCGCACCACAGGGGTCTCTGACTCGGCAAAGCAAAAAACGTAACAGGGATGCGTGTGACGTCGGGGGAACTTAAGGTATAACCAGTGGCGTGCTTCCCAGGGTTGCGGCGTAAATCTTGCACATTTTCCTCGTCGGAAACCGTGTCCATGACGCCATCCACGATGTCCTCTTCATAATCCGTTTGCTTGTCCGTAGCGTGCAGATTGTTGTCATATACTGTACCATCCATATGTTCATCATCTACGTAGCTGTGTCCTTCAGCTACGTCGTCTTGGTCTTCGTCCTCAGCCTCATAATCAGTAGTTTTCTCCGGCAGGCAATCCTCTTCAATTATTTTCCCTTCCTGTACGCCCTCATCGTCACTCGCTGTGACGGCTGTTGTCGCACTTTGTCGACCTTGTGGACGCGGAATATCTACCACCGCATGCTACCGGCAGCACTGGTTCTCCATGTCTAGCCAAACCGAGGCCATTTGCCATCGACGCATAAACTGGAGGCAATGATTGTACAAGCAGTGCGTAGACCTGCTGGTGCGTCCACGCTGACCCATAAAATCTTGGCGTACAAGACGGGAAAAACGATGGCGGTAATATGGTGCGTCCTGCATAGGTTATTTCTAACCAACGCACCATCTCTGTTCCAGTGGAAGGCTGCTTATACAATGGAATTGCAAAATATAATTCCCTTGCCTTACCACTGAGCCTAAACGCCATTGCGCTGCCGAGAAAAACTTCATCCCAGCCGTATCGTCTGCTTGCTGTAACCATGTTGTGGATGTATTCTTCCACTCTGCCATCACCCGAAAACGTATTTATTGACAGTAATACGTCAAGCATATTTGGTGACGGCTGATACGGCTGTATCATCGTTGGCGTCGTGGTCGAATACGGATACATCTTCGCGCTGACTTCCCTCTCCAAGGTCACAAACTAATAATTTCTAATTGATGTAGGAACTTTTCGGATAAATAGAGTTGAACAGTACTCTATATTATCCTACCCAAGACTGCGCCAATGTTAAAGGGCGGGTCCTCTAATTTTCTCACCCCGACGATGACACTATTTCTTCTAACTGGTGGACGCTTGCTGGTTCGCCCACCACTATACTGAGACGGAACACCCTTACACTCACTATCACTAAACACTTGATGATAGATGATGAACACATCTTAAATGGATGGCACACACACAATTTTTTATACTAATTTTAACTTACTTTATTTACATAATTACATTAATACTAAACTAAACTGTTATTAACCCTAATTACGAGTCATGGCGTAAAACGCCCAAAAACTAAACACGGAGTACCACTACCCCATGTCTTATCTGTTTGAATCATAAAACTCGACTCCTTAAAACAAAGGGTTAACTCTTCAACAGGCATATCTGGTGAAGGGTGCGAGGGTGTAGCATTCATAGCAAAATAACAAGACTTCACGTAGTCTAGGCAATAAATTATATAGATAATTGTCAAAACAATAAATGTCTACGCGGTTGACATCTAGACTAAACAAAGATATAGGAAAAATGATTATTATTTCTAAACAGAATTTTGACTTACAAAGATAACAGAATTAAAATGTTGATATTGAAACTATAATTTAGAAGAGTTTATATTAAAGTTATTACTTGTTATTTCACTATTCTCACCTTGTTACAAAACTTGTTCAGTTCATTATAAGTCTTTGAGCAGTTATGCTGTTGTATTGTAATTAAATAAATAAATTTTTTTAAACACTTATTAAATCGAGAATTTAATTGGCGCAGTCGGTAGAATTATCAGAAAAATACGATCAATCAAATCGTCTTCAATAGTCCGTGGAAACTTCAGAAACGCAGACTTCACGAGAGAAACCCAAGTATCTTCGAAGAAAATATACAACAGAAGAAAGAAAAACTTGCTGTCCGACCTGCAGTTCACGTCTCCCGCCAACCAGAGAGATCTTGCTGTCCTGTAAGCCGTTCACGTTTTCCGAGCCATCAGACGAACACACGAACCCGGGGATGTCCGTAAAACACTTAACAATTATTATATTGTTATTACCTTTGTAAGTTAATTATAATTAATTATTACACAAAGGGATACTTCTAGCAAAGACTAGTTATAAAAGTATCGAGAGACCGGCACAGTCTCAATACACACACAAAATATTTATGAGTATTAACAATTCATTAGAATTAGAAAATACTAACAGTCCAATAAAAGTTTTATTGAGACCCAGTCGCTTAGACAATTTAAATTTAAAAATGACTACATTAGCAGAACTCAAAAATCTCTCAGAGATCATTCCTCATTATGATGGAAATATCAAAATTCTAAATAATTTCATATCAGCTGTAGATGATGTATATACTACATTAACTAGTATTCAAATGAATTCTATTCAAAAAACATATTTATTTGGATTAATAAAAAATAAACTCACCCACAAAGCTGCTGAATTATTAGCTGAAAATAAATTCGCAGACTGGGAAGAATTAAAAACGTACTTAACATCAAAGTTTTGTGATAAAAGTACAGCAGAAACTATTTTATTAGAAATATTACAAACTAGAAATAAAATTAATTCAGAAAAGACTCTAGAATCAATTTCACAGAGATTTTCGCAATATAAATCAAAAATCCTGTTAACAGAACAGTCAAATTCAAAAAAATGCCATAATCATGGAAAATCAGAAACTTGTTATTTCACATCTCATTTCACTATTACCAATTACGATACGCGGATCCTGTATTGTAAAGAATCCACAATTTTTAGAACAATGCGAAACTCTCTTGCGAAACGAATTTAATTTTTCACATCAATCACCGATGTTAAAAGAAAAATCAAATTTCTCATTCAGCATACCTCCTAAGAAATTTCCAGGTCAACAATTCCCTTCAAAACCCATACAATTAAACAATAGTAACAAACAGCCTACACCTTTCGCACCGAGGCAAAATTTAAAAAAAAATTATGAAACAAAACGTTCTTTCCAACCAAAACCCATGACACATCAGACTCGTTTAACAGATCCTATGTCGACACAAACTATAAAACAAAATTATAATATTGACGAGACAGATGATCCAATTACAACAGAACAATTATTAGACACTGAACGCGAACCCGAAACAGACGAAGATTCTTTTTTAGAATTAGAAAACGAAGAGTACGAACAAAACACGTAATGTCAAGCATCACGTATAATCTCCCATCTTTACAAATACAAGATTACACTATTCTTTTTGATACAGGCTCTAGTATAAATTTAATTACTCCGGAATTAGTCAAGATCAAAAATATAAAAACTCATAAAGAAAAATGCACTTTTAAAACTGTAAATGGAAAAACTACAATAAATGAATATGTTATATTAAAATTAAACAAAATTCCAGTCAAATGTTATGTTTATAATTTTCACAAAGAATACAATCTACTTTTGGGCATAGAAGCATTCAAAGATTTAAATATACAAATCGATTTCACAAAAAATATTGTTAAAATACAGGGAAAAGAAAAATCACTACAAGTATATTCAGACACAATAAAACAAAATAATAACAATAATAACATTCAAGTTCGAAACGAACACCTAAATAATTTTGAAAAACAAAAATTGAATATAGTCATCACTGAATACGAAGACTTATTCCCAAAGAATGACGAAAAATTATCTAGCACTAATATCTGTACACACAAAATAATAGTTAACGAAGAAACTCCTATACACACAAAAAATTATAGACTCCCACAAATATACGAAAAAGACATCGAGGAACACATTCAAACTTTATTAAAAGAAAATGTAATTCAACCTTCACATTCTCCTTGGAATTCACCTATTTGGATTGTACCAAAAAAATTAGATGCATCCGGCAAACGCAAAACTAGACTAGTTATTGATTACCGAAAATTAAATACTAAAACAAAAGACGATAGATTTCCAATCCCTAATATAGATACCCTTTTAGACCATATAGGACCCTCAAAATATTTTGCAACCCTCGATTTACACTCAGGCTTCCACCAAATATTAATGAATAAAGACGACATTGAAAAAACTGCATTTTCGACAACATCTGGTCATTATGAATTTATTCGTATGCCTTTTGGACTCAAAAACGCACCAGTCACATTTCAAAGAATGATGAATATTGCATTAGGTTAGGTTAGGTTAGGTGACTTAGTAAACAAAATTTGCTTAGTATATCTCGATGATATAATTATTTTTGGAAAAACATTAGACGAGCGTTTAAAAAACATAACTTTAGTATTCGAAAAACTTAGAAAAGCAAATCTTAAATTACAAATTGATAAATCCGATTTTTTTAAAAATCAGACTAAATATCTCGGTTATATTATTACACAAGACGGTATAAAAACAGACCCATCAAAAGTCGAGAATATAAAAAATCTAAACATTCCAAAAACAAAAAAGGAAATTAAACAATTCCTTGGCACTATCGGATGGTATCGTAAATTCATTCCTGATTTTGCAAAACTCACAAAACCCTTCACACGTTGTTTACGAAATGGCCAAACTATTGATATATACAATGAACAATATAGAAATTGTTTTAATAAATGTAAAGAAACCCTAACCAGTTCACCAATATTACAATACCTCGACTTCAATAAAATGTTTATTCTCACAACTGATGCTTCAGATTTTTGTATAGGCTCTGTACTACTTCAAAAAAATGAAAATAACAAAGAAATGCCAATAGCATATTTTTCAAAAACATTAAGTAACGCTGAACAAAATTATAGTACAATAGAAAAAGAATTACTCGCAATAATACAATCCATAAAAAACTTTCGAACTTACATATACGGTAGAAAATCATAATCAAAACCGACCACAGACCACTTGTATGGCTATTCAATATGAAAAACCCGAATCAAAAACTTATGCGTTGGAAAATAGAATTAAATGAATATAATTTCGAAATAGAATATTTACAAGGAAAAATGAATATTATCGCCGATAACCTATCACGACAAAGAAACGAAACACATATCACAAAACATACAGGAGACGTAACGAATACAAAAATATTTGCACACTGTATATCAAAAGACTTTACCATGACACAAGGATTAGCCAAAGATATAAATGATTCATTCCAAAGTAAAGAATATTGTAATAACAAAAGAGACAATAATAAGAACATTATCATACAACATATTAATAACAAAACAATATTTCATTTAATTATAAAAGAAAAATTTAATGATATACCTACCATTAAAAACTTAGATAAACCTCTTAAAGAATTACGAGACTATATGATATTAAACGAATTACACGAAATCAATATTCCAAAATTAGGATGTGGATTAAACAAATTAAAATGGGAAGACGTCTCTAATAAAATTTTAAAAATATTTGAAGACACAAATATACAAAGTAATTTATATACGCCCCCTGAAACAAATAATAACGACCTAATAAACAATAATGATAGCGACAATAATACGATACACTCAGACCCAGAAAACCTTGTAAATGGATTAAGATTTATAAATGATAGACTTAACATAGCAAATAATCAATTAATACTAGAAACACACGACGGAAACACCGAAATTGAAACAAAACGATTATTTGATCATAATAAAATAAGAATACATTGTAAATTCAACAAATTTATGTTGGAAGAAGAGATCACAAAATTCTTAAAAGAGTACATTATCGCAAAATTACGTTATTACGCAATAATAGAAAAAGATTTGGACCTAATACTTTCTAAAATCATAAAAAATAATTTTGAATATGATACCATAAAAATAAAAATAATAATAATAATAAACAAATAGAAACAGTACACAATTTCCACAACGGGTTGACCAATCATCGTGGGATAGTAGCAACATTAAACGCATTAAAAGATAAATATTTTTGGCCGAATATGATAAAAAGCATTACCGAATATGTTAATAATTGCAACCACTGTAAATTGAATAAGTATAACAGGAAACCAATACCAGCAATTGATAATCTCACCCCAACACTCTCTAAACCTTTTGATATAATAAATATGGATTTACTATGTCTAGACAAAAATTACTTCCTAACGATCTACGATCAGTTTTCTAAACAAGGACAAATATACTACCTTGAAAATAAATCCTCAAGATGTGTCCTGAATCAATTAATAAAATACTTCCAAACATTTACTATACCAAACAAAATTATAATGGATTCCGGTCCCGAATTTAAAGGCAGTCTCATACAAGACCTACTCAGAATACATAATATAGAAAGTCATATTACTTGCGTAAATAACCCAAAAAGTAACGCAATTGAAAGATTGCTTTCCACTCTCATAGAACATCTACGTTTAATAGAAAATAACAATAAATTTAATAATAAAACATTGTTAGAAAAATTAGAACTAGTAATATTAGCTTATAATAATACAAAGCACTCCATTACAAAATTAACCCCTAACGAAATATTATTTGGAAAAAATAACGAAATACCTTTTAAAACAGTTTCACTCATAAAAGAAGAACTAATTCAACAATATAAAGAAGAACAAACCAAAGTATTTGACATCATTAAAACAAAAATTGAAACAGAAAAACAACAACGTTATAAAGAAAATAATAATCCCTTACAGATAAATGACAAAGTATTCCCTAAAGAAAACCCTAGACTAATAACGAAATTTAAAAAACCATTATTCAGAAAAATAAAAGTAGAAGAATACGACACATTATTATGCAAAGTTTTAAGTAAAAGATCAACTAGGTACAAAAAATATTTGAATAAATAGACTAAAACAATGAAATTATTGAAACATATTGTAGAAATGACAATGAACAAATACACTTCATAATAAATATCCCTACATTTACACAAAATACTTATTCCTTATGTCAGTTCACTCCCATCCCTATGTATAAAGATAATACCCTCATTATGCTCAATTAGAAACAAAGTATTTATTATGTAGATGATAGAAATAAATATAGCACTTATAACTGTATACAAATAATAATATATTATTGTAATAGTCGATATATTAGTATAAACAAAATGTATCACGAATATTGTAAAAGACCAAAAGAACGATGGTTGTTTATATCATAATATAAAATTAGAAAACACATGGGAACAAATTGAGAATACAAATTATTTAATAATTATAAGCCCTAAAGAACAACAAATTCAAATCAATTGTCAAACAATCACATTAAGAAATACAATTTGAAAATTTTAATTCCTATAATACTCTAAAAATAACAAATCACACCGAATGGAAAGATATAACGCCAGTAAATATAAATATGAAAAATGTTCCACAAATACAAGAATTACAAATAAATAATAACCATCATTCTTATATATTGTATTGTATAATTACTATTGTTATAATATTCATGATATGTTATAAATATAAGAATAAGTTTGTGAACCTATGTAAGCAAAAGAAATTGAAAAGTAAGAATCAAATAGATATAGAATTAGAAACAATAAAATAACATTCTATAATTATTGTAAAATTTTGGAAGCGAGGAATTATGTAAGGCCCTGTAGATATTTCACAATAATCATATCCTGTTTGTGTAAGAGAGACCTAAACCAAGCTTCCCTTGGAAAGTTTCCATCTACCCACACGTATGATAAGAAACAGTTTAAATAGGCCGTAGAATTAGATAAACTTGTTCAGTTCATTATAAGTCTTTGAGCAGTTATGCTGTTGTATTGTAATTAAATAAATAAATTTTTTTAAACACTTATTAAATCGAGAATTTAATTTACATACATACATACCTACATATGTAGCGGGAGGTAAAAAAAAAGTATAATTTATGAAATATTATTACAGCGAACAGTCCTGCTTATTTCCAGTGTTTTTAAAAGCCATTACTTTTGATCGTTTATATTTTTACATATATCACTCAGCGCATATAATCATATTTTTCAAATTACATTATAATAAAAATCTAAAGCAAATATTTTAACGTATTTGAACTATCTAAAATGTATAAAAATATTTTCTAATTAAATGAAAACACTTTAACGAAACACCTCATTAAGTAGAGGAGAAATAGGTAGTAGTATAGTGACCACCACCATGTTTAGGCATAATGCGCGGGAAATTTGAATTCATTTGATGTGATAACTAAACAAAATTCGATATACAATTAATGAAAGAGCATATTAAATGGAAACAATATTTATTTTCATTTTAAATCCTTTCGAAGAACTGTTTTCACAACCAACCGCCACGCAACCAGGCATCTAAAATATATACCTTAATATTAGACATTTTTAGTAATTTTGACAGTTAACCTAAAAAAGATGTGATTTTAAAAAATATGTATATATTACTTTGAGTTATAAATATACAAATACACGTGTAATTTAATTATTTGCACTATCTAAAATATAAATATAAATGTCACTTTGTCGGCATAATATCCGCCATATTTAGGCAAATTCGCGCCGACCAATCAAATTCGATCCCTTTATTAGCCACACTATGTATATACAGTCACTATAGCTAGAAGTATCCAGAGTAAAAAATATCTGTATTTAATAAATCGTTTGTTGTACATATTAATATGTTTAAAACATTTTTTTCTTTTAATAATGATTATTTCTACACTTTCTTTTTCGAAAATACTTACAATTTCGGTCTTCGTATTTTCGATCAAACGTTTATAGATATTTTTTTTTATATATTTCAATGAAGCATACCGTCCTTATATATTCAATGCATTTAATCATTAATCTTTTTACCTTTTCATTTGGCATTTAATTACAATTTACACAATATTTTGTAATTAATAATTCAGCTTTATGATACGAGTATTTAAATAGTTTTTCATTCAGTAGAGTTTTCATTCGGTATGGAATTTATCTCGGTATGGATATTTTGACTGAATTTACGGTAAGTCACGCCGTACTCTGAGGAACTTCGTACTACCCTCGACTATTTAAATAATTACCTTCTTTAAATTTATTACATTTAAACCATACATTTTGACTTCGTATTTACTATTTACAAGTGCAAAACAAAATTTTGATTACATAAATATTAATTTAAAATACTATCAGGAGTACATAATGTAGCTTTAAATACGATTAAAAAAGTTATGCACAAGGACGTCACTTTGAATGTAGAAAATTACACAAGGGGACGCGACAATGGTAGTGGAATGTAAATAAATATATATAGCCTTAGCATTAGCATTATGACTTTGCATTAAACTTTACATTACGCTGTCCGATTCATGTACATATTAGGGCAAAGGAATGAGAGAAGACCGGTAATGAAACTTTTTGTAAAACCGACACGTCTTTTTTATCATAAATATATCTACATTGTTCAATTAACTGTAGTAGTTGGACATCTTTTTCAATGACACTCATTTTTAGTCAAGGCAATGTGACAGAAATATTAAAAAATGACAAAATGATGACAGATGTCAATTGACTGTCGTAAATATCGCCAGAATCAAGCTGTCGTCCACGAACATATGCTTTTTTACCTCTCGCTAAGAGAGGTATTGGATTCATGCTAAAATTCGCAAATCCAGATTTTATTGAATAAGCACGATTTAAGGTCCTTAGAATCCGATTATAACATTTTTAAAATGTCTGTGTGTGTGTGTGGATGTGTGTATGTCTGGATGTTGTAAACACGATTCCTCAAAAACTATAAGACTTAAAAAATATTTAACTGCAGTTTCTTCAATCTGACTTCCTGGGAAGAGCTGAAAAGGTTTTGTTAACAATTGAACAACCGTAAGTAGTAGTTTCTTAGAAAAATTCTTCTAAATATAATTTTTGGGAGTTTTTTTTATTAAATATTGAAGAACATAAAATTCTCCATCTAATACACTTAAAATTTTTATTATATCTTGTATAGATTTAGAGATAAAGACACTATAATTTATAGAGCAATCTAATCGCAGAGGCTAAGGCACTAAGGAAACCAGATGACAAATTCCAATGATTATATCATAATTTGTAAAAATCAACAGTTTTAGTGACATTCTGATAGCTTTTTCTGGTAAGTATATTTAATTTTTCTTATTGTTTTGTTAATTAAATATTTGAAATTATAGGTAAAATTGTGGTAAAATGCATATATCCATCAGAAATACCGCCAATCTGGTTAACGAATTGGAAGAATCTCTGACATTTAGAAACTTCCTCATACAATGAAAAATAGATATAATTAGAATTATATGTCTGCAGAAGACATATTAAATACAATATAAAACAATATTTGGGTAAAGTTCTGTAATATTTTGTTATAAAACGACGGTTCGAAAGCGAAGTGCAATACAATTCTTATATTTATTTTCTTTATTTATTTATTTATTATTATTATTATTATTATTATTATTATTATTATTATTATTATTATTCAACAGGACAATGTCCCAATTACAGAATAATACATGCATTTAGAAAAATACATAGAATAAGAGAGATTATAATAATAATTCCCTACAATAATAATTAAATACAATATACAGATTTATACAAAGAAAAAAACCTAGATTAAAGTATCTAATTTGGCTTTAAAGTCCCTAATATTGAGACAAAAATCTAGCTCAGAACAAACAATATTGTAACAGCGACACATAGAACTGATTGGAGAATTATAGTGATAATTGGTACGTGACAAAGAAGGTGTGAAAGTATTGTTGCATCTAGTATGGCACATATTAACAAAAAAGTCAAGTTTAGCAAGTAAATCACGATCATCAACAATGTTATTTACAATTTTATACAAGAATATTACTTTGTTTTTAAAACATCTGTTAGCAAGTGGCTCAAGGTTAAAACTATCAATTAAAGAGGAATAGTCACAGTCAGGCCAGTAACGAAAGATTCTGTAAAAAATATGTTTGCAAATTTTTTTCTGTATACCTTCGATTGCATTGATCAGATATTGTTGTGATGGGTACCATATAACAGAACAATAATCTAATTTACTTATAATTAAAGCATGAAATAAAGAAATGTAACATGAAATATTTTTAAAACCCGAAGTTGAGCGAAGAATGAAGCCAATAAATTTATAACATGATTTTATTATATATTCTGAATGAAAAACTAAAGTTAATTTTGAGTCAAGGAATAGTCCTAAATCTTTTATAAATGTGGTTCGAGATAAAAGTACTCGTACACCGTTCATGGAATAAGCATAACTAAGTGAAATAGATTTTCTAGAAAAAGTTATAACTTGACACTTGTTTACGTTAAAATGTAACTGATTGATTTGTGACCATTGACATATAGAATTTAGATCGTGCTGCAGTAATTTATAGTCTTCTAAGTTGGCAATAGATCTAAATAATTTGAAGTCATCCGCGTACATAAGGAAGTGGGAATGCTGAATTATATTTGAAATATCGTTAATAAATAACAAAAAGAGTAATGGACCTAAAACGGAGCCTTGCGGTACTCCAGAACTAGCAATAAAGTTTCTAGATGTATAACCATTACAGTAAACATACTGAAATCGGTTGGTCAGATAAGACTCGCAAAAGTTATATAATTTTACAGAAAATCCGATTTTTCCTAATTTATGGAGCAGTATAGTGTGGCTAACTGTATCGAACGCCTTATATAGACTAATATGGAAATGGCAAGAGGTCTTGTGCTGGCCACAACAGATTTTTTTATTATTTGAAGAAAAGAGTACATCAACAACTTCTGTTATTAGTACCCGGTACAGTGTTTGGATATAATTCTTAGTTTAGGTATTTTATAGTGATATTACATGTTGTAGTTATGTTATAGGAGTTTAAATATATTAATGTCTTTACAAACCTGGATGGTGTTGTTCAGCTTGTCGGAGTTGTTTCCCAATGCTTGTTCTAGGTTCGGTGGTATGTTGTGTTGGATTCTTTGTTGTGTATATGTGGAGCATTGTATATGTGGTATAGTGATTTGTGCGTTGCATGTATTACACGTGTCAGGTTCTATTTTTTGGGTGAGGTATTTATGTGTAAGATTCGAGTGTCCTATTCGAAGTCTAGTGATTTTTATTTGGTCGGTTCGCTTTTCCATATTCGTCCATTTTTCTGTGGTTGGTTTGATGTCTCTTAGTTGGTTGCCAGTGGTACTTGCCCATTTTTCTTCCCAGTGTTTTTTACCTCTCGCTAAGAGAGGTATTGGATTCGTGCTAAAATTCGCATATCCAGATTTTAGTGAATAAGCACGATTTAAGGTCCCTAGAATCCAATTATAACATTTTTAAAATGATATCTGTGTGTGTGTGGATGTGTGTATGTGTGTATGTGTGTATGTGTGTATGTCTGGATGTTGTAGACACGATTCCTTAAAAACAATAAGACTTAAGAACTGTTTAACTATGGATTCCTCAATCTGGCATTCCTGGGAAGAGCTGAAAAGGTTTTGGTAACAATTGAACAACCGGAAGTAGTAGTTTCTTAGAAAAATTCTTCTAAATATAATTTTTTGAGAGTTTTTTACCTCCCGCTACCCTTGGTAAGGGAGGTATAGGGATCGTGCTAAAAATCTCATATCGAGATTTTAGTAAATGACCACGTTTTAAGTTCCCTAGAATCCATTTTTAACATTTTCACGATGGTGTCTGTATGTGTGTATGTGTGTATGTGTGTGTGTATGTGTGTATGTATGTGTGTGTGTATGTGTGTGTGTATGTGTGTGTGTATGTGTAGGGATTTTGTCTTCACTCTAACTCAAATACTATCATTCAGAAAATTCTGAAACCTTGTATTTCCATCCCATTCTAATATGAATAGAAGCCATTAGATTTTGGTGTAAATCGGATAACCGGAAATGACACTTTACCTGAAGCTCATAATGGTTTTTCTTCAAAAAATACCATTAAATGCCATTTTTTCGCATTTTATATCTTATGAAAATTAAAGATTGTTGAATTTTCTACTGGAATACATTAATACTTTTTCTATATAATTTACACATAAATTTAAAAATAATTTTTACCTCCCGCTACCCTTGGTAAGGGAGGTATAGGGATCGTGCTAAAAATCTCATATCGAGATTTTAGTAAATGACCACGTTTTAAGTTCCCTAGAATCCATTTTTAACATTTTCACGATGATGTCTGTATGTGTGTATGTGTGTGTGTATGTGTGTGTGTATGTGTGTGTGTATGTGTGTATGTATGTGTGTGTGTATGTGTAGGGATTTTGTCTTCACTCTAACTCAAATACTATTATTCAGAAAATTCTGAAACCTTGTATTTCCATCCCATTCTAATATGAATAGAAGCCATTAGATTTTGGTGTAAATCGGATAACCGGAAATGGCACTTTACCTGAAGCTCATAATGGTTTTTCTTCAAAAAATACCATTAAATGCCATTTTTTCGCATTTTATGTCTTATGAAAATTAAAGATTATTGAAGCGAAGCCTAAGATAAACACAATAATTCGTTTGTTACACAGTTCATATTTCAAATGAATGTTACTGACAGTTAATGTCACTGTCAAAAAACTAATCACTTCAAATTAATAATAGTGACATTTTAAAAAGAAAATAGTAAATAAAGCAATAGTTTTCTGCAATGGAACAGTTTGCAGCGGTAGTAAATACGTAAGTATGTATTTAAATTAATAAAAATTCAATAGCGGGAGGTTTTGTGTTGGCCACATCAGATTTTTTTTATTAGTCGCGAAGCCTAAGACACAATAATTCGTTTGTTACATAGTTCATATTTCAAATGAATGTAACTGACAGTTAATGTCACTGTCAAAAAACTAATCACTTCAAATTAATAATAGTGACATTTTAAAAAGAAAATAGTAAATAAAGCAATAGTTTTCTGCAATGGAACAGTTTGCAGCGGTATTAAATACGTAAGTATGTATTTAAATTAATAAAAATTCAATAGCGGGAAGTTTTGTGTTGACCACATCAGATTTTTTTTATTAAATATTGAAGAACATAAAATTCGCCATCTAATACACTTAAAATTTTTATTATATCTTGTATAGATTTACATAGAGATAAAGACACTATAATTTATAGAGTAATCTAATCGCAGAGGCTAAGGCATTAAGGAAACCAGTTGACAAATTTCAATGTTTATAACATAGTTTGGAAATGACATATGTCAGCGTCAAAAATCAACAGTTTTACTGACATTCTGATAGCTTTTTCTGGGAAGTATATTTAATCTTTCTTATTGTTTTATTAATTAAATATTTGAAATTATAGTTAAAATGCATGTATCCATCAGAAATACCGCCAATCTGGTTAATGAATTGGAAGAATCTCTCACATTTAGAAACTTCCTCATACAATGAAAAATAGATATAATTAGAATTATATGTGTGCAGAAGACATGTTAAATACAATAAAAAACAATATTTGGGTAAAGTTCTGTAATATTTTTTTATAAAACGACGGTTCGAAAGCGAAGTGCAATACAATATAACCTAATATTGAAATGGCGAGAGGTCTTGTGCTGGCCACAACAGATTTTTTGTATTTATTTTAATGGTTTTCAAGAGGTCATTTATTGGAGTGTGAGCGGGTGTAACAGCTTCTTGAATGGCTTCTTTTGCTGTCTGGCCCACTTCTTCGTTTTTCTGTGAACATATTTGCTTATTCGGTAGAGAATTTAATTCTGAATTCAATGATATAATACCCTCACATAGGTTACGATTTTTTTTTTTTGAGAAAAATGGATATAAAGTTTTATATTAATTTGATTAAAATATGACATTGATAAGGGTGCTATGAATGGAAAAACTAAATACAAGTAATTTTTAACCTGGAATTAGAGTGCTATGATGAATGAAATAAATGAATATTGTGTTTGTGATCATAACTGTCACGCAAAGTTCAAAATTATTTAATTTAATTTTAAAAACGTATAATTTTACGCGAATTACGAGATATTATTTGAAATATACATTTTATTAAGAAAAAATTCACGCGCTGCAGTTTGTATGTATAGCGACCGATATCCTGAAAGAGTAGTACCGTCGCGGAATTATTATTATCTACACTTTTAACAGAATGGAGCACCGGCCCAAATTTCTCGACAAGTAACCGCGTTCCCAAATGAAATATTTCCAAATTGGTACTAATGGACCCATTGCATCACCTGCAAAATCACCCGGTTTAAACCATTTAGACTCTTTCTCATGGGGTTATTTAAAAGATAAAATCTACGATACTGTGCATCAGAATCTACAATTAAAAAATAGCAATGAAAATATTTTGAACAAGATAGACGGAAGAAAAATAAGATTAGTTAGAAATAGTTTATTTCATTGAGTACAGTTATGGGTAATGAAAATGGAGACATTTTTGAACAGTAGGTACTTATAAATTTTTAGAAGTAAAAGTTTATTTTATTTTTGGAAATATTTCTTCATTATAATTAAATATTAAAATAAAAGTTATGAACAGTTTTTTTCATTCATTATATTTTTATTCATTTATTTCATTCATAGCACTCTAATTTCATGTTAAAAAGTATTTGTATTCGGTTTTTCAATTCATGGCACTCTTATTAATGTCATATTTTAATCAAATTAATATAACACTTTCAGCCCGATTCACAAAAAAATTTAAGCTAATCCTCATTTTTGGATTAGTGAATTCTATTCTATTCTATTCTGGTATTTAAAATTTAATTTTCATGATATTATCAATAAAGGTAGATATTAGGAATAGATTAGACTATATTTTAAGATAAAACTGTTAAAATTAGAGTAGAATTCGCTAATCCAAAAAATGAGGATTAGCTTAAACTTTTTTGTAAATCGGGCTGTTTATGTCTATTTTTCTCAAAAAAAAAAAATCGTTATGTGAGAGAATGATAATATTATATCATTATATCATTGAATTCAGAATTATATTCTCTACCGAATAAACAAATAATAAAAATATATTCACATTTAAATTTTTTTTTTTCTGTTCGCTAAACATGTCTTTTATAATAGATATTGTTTGCCCATTTAACCTTTTTTGTAGCTCTTATAATTCTCGTGATAGAAATAGTGGCCCATTTAAAATGAACAGCCTATATATATATATATATATATATATATATATATATATATATATATATATATATATATATATATATATATATACAGTGTGTTAATTAAGAACCTGACCATAGGCGTTTAACATGGAAAACAGTTTTTCTTTGCGCAAAAGTCCCCAATTAATTTTAGACAAAAATGTTTCTAATAAATGTTGTAGATATTAATATTCTACGCCTAAATTACTAAACAGATTTATTTTTTCACGTTTACTAACTTATAAAATCGAATTTGAAATTGTATAAATATTGCTCATTTCTAGCGATACGCATGAAATTGAAACAAAATTAGAAAGAAAATTATTTCGGTTGAACTGTCAGAAATTTAATTTTATAGATAGAATGTGAAAAAATAATAATAATAAAAGTTATTTAAGTGTTAGATTTTAAAAATAATACCTTAGCATAGTGATTTAGGTGCAGAATTGAACTATCTGCAACTTTTAATTGAAAACTGAATTTCTGACAGTTCAAACGATACGCATTTCTCTGTAATTTTCTTTCAATTCCATGGGTATCGCTAGAAATGAACAATATTTTTATACAATTTCAAATTAGATTTTACAAGTTACCAAACGTGCAAAATTAAAACTGTTTACTGTTTTAGGCGTAGAATATAATTATCTGTAACACTTATTTGAAACATTTTGTCTAAAATTAATTGGGGACTTTTGCGCAAAGAAAAACTGTTTTCCCATGTTAAACGCCTATGGCTAGTGTTGTAATTAACACACTATATATATATATATATATATATATATATATATATATATATATATATATATATATATATATATATATATATATATATATCTACTTGAAATCCGTAATATAGGGAATACGATGTTATTTTTTTCATTTTATTGTAGTTACTGACCTATTAAATTTAGAGAAAAGTGGTAAATAAAAAAGTTGTTCAGACTTAAAAACTACACAATATGAGGCTAAAATGAATCACAATTTCATTTTTTTTTTTTACGAAGAAAACGCAAATTAAAATTGGCAATTTACAGCAAATTACCGAGTGCCATTGATTTACTGATGTTTAATTTTTGTATTTGACATAATTATACTCTTCCCAATAAATAATTTTATATAATTATCAAAAGTATAATTAAAAAAGTTAGTTTAAAATAATTCAAGAATGGCATATTATTATAACATTCAAAATTAATTATAATAACAATATGTCAAAAGTTAATTGTCAAATAGAAACAAATAAAACACCATTCAATGGCATTCTGAAATATGCTGAAATTGCGAATTTTAATTTGCGTTTTTCTCGTAAAATAAAAAGAAATTGTGATTAATTTCCCACATTGTGTAGTTTTTAATTCTGAACAACTTTTTTATATACATCTTTTCTTTAAAATTAATGGGTTAGAAACTACAGCAAAATGAAAAAAAAAATAACATTGTATTCCCTATTACGGATTTCAAGTAGTCACCGGTATATACATGCACGATGTGACAGCTAAACGAGCTACCTCAAAGAATTTATTAAATTATATATCATTAAAGATACATTAAAATAATGCAAGACAATTTTATAGGAGACCATGGGAGACACCCGATTAGAGAAGAAAATATTTTTTTAAACCAGTGGTTCTCAAACTACCTATAACAAAATATTTAAATTTTAAATGGGATGGTACATATTTTATAGGCCCATTCGATAGAGTTTTTCTCAATTCAACTATATAATAATTTTATATCCTTACATAACAAAAACATTGAGAAAAATGCAATTGAAATTTAAATAAATTTGAGTTTTTTATTTATTTTTCAGTAGGCTATGACGAAAAACAAAAACTGCTATTTACAAATTTAAAATATTTAGGATGGAAAACTATTTATAAAGTTATTAATAAATATTTATGTTCCGTTTTAATTTAAGTTCATTTGTTTTTTATACATTTCCTTCTGAAAAATAACTATAAAAATCAAATTTATTTAAATTTCAATTGAAATTTTCTCAATGTTTTTGTTATATAAGGATATAAAATTATTACATGGTTAAATTCAGAAAAAAAAAAACACTCTATGGAATGGGCCTATAAAATATGTACCTTCCCATTTAGAAAAATACAACTTTATATTAAAGTTTGAGAACCACTGGTTTAAAAAATATTTTCTTCTCTAATCGGATGTCCCCTATGGACTCCTATAAGATTATCTGTATATATACGAGCGAAAAGTGTAAATGAATTGTGTGGGTTGGGTATTGGAAATATGTGGTATTGGAAATATCAAGTTAGATTGCATTGGCATTATGCATGAAGAAATGCAAGCGTTGCGTTATTTTGACAGCTGTGAGAATATCGGCGCGTGTCTTGTTCATATCGCTGTCGTGTTTGGAACGCTCAAGCGTGTGCTTTAAATAGTCTCTGACTTCTATTTATGTCTGTCACGTGGGCGTCACTATTATAATTGCTTATACACGTGAGTTCATTATAACACTCCAATATTTACTATTTTTATAACCATACTATCATATTATTTTGCATATGACTGTGATTCGGACGGCCCTGATTTGATTCCGACCGAGTGAAATGCGTGAAGATACTGATACCCAAGTTTCATAGAACATTTAAATAAACATCGTCCTTGTGGACTGCTCATGAACTATTGAGGGCCACTACTTATATATTTTGGGATATCATTATTTAAAATTTATTTAAATATTTGTCTGGGTAAAATTGGTTTCATGTATATAACAGCAAATATTTTAAACTAAGTGCTTTCACTTTCATATTTTGGGCTTTCATATACCACTTGAAATTTTTGGGGTCCCATCTGAAATAAATTGTTTTTTAAGAAGTGTGTACAATCCATGGAGTTCAGAATATCCTTATAGAGGGACATGGGTTAACCACAGATTCCTGAGACTAAAATAAGACGATTTAACTAAACTTGCTTCTACCGGAAAGTGTACCATTTGGCCAGTTCTGCTTCAAAGTTCTTCGAAAAAAAAATAATTAATTTTGCTTATAATAACAGAACGCTTTATTTGATTTGGATGAAATTTGGTATGACAGTTCGTATGGTTATAAGTCATCTTTTAAGATGATACTTGTTATTATTAGTGAACCACTAGTTAATGAAACTTGGTGTCCCAACATTAATTAGACCGTAACTTTTTAATGGCCACGCTGATAACGTAGAATTTTTTCTTTCATGAAGATACATTCAATAGTAACCTTTTCTCTCTGTGTTTAATTTGTG
This sequence comes from Ophonus ardosiacus, assembly GCA_943142095.1. Taxonomy (NCBI): domain Eukaryota; kingdom Metazoa; phylum Arthropoda; class Insecta; order Coleoptera; family Carabidae; genus Ophonus; species Ophonus ardosiacus. The sequence continues at coordinate 24,447,855 of OW964827.1, read as the reverse complement.
ATATCTGTTACGGTTCAGGCAGAAAAAAAATAAAACCTGAATAAATAAATTTAATCTAGCATCTGTCTAAATGCCAAACATCAAATTTTTAATGACAGATACGTGTTGTCAATCTTCTCAATTTGTTACGAGTAAGCTAATATATTTATTTGTCTTATTTATAATAATGGTAGTAAAATACGATTAGGCCGAACGAACAGATGTTACTAGTTTTCTGAATATTGCGAAGAAATTATTTGACAACCCATAAACAATTGTTATTGCCATTAGAAATTACTTGTTTGACATTTGTATAGACTGCTAGATTAAATTTAATTTGACACTCAGGTTTTATTTTTTTCTGTCTGAACCGTAATAGATATCACAAATTAAACAGAGAGAGAAACGTTTACTATTGAATGTATCTTTCTGAAAAAAAATTCTACGTTACTGGCGAGGCCATTAAAAAGTTACAGTCTAATCAATGTTAGGATACCTAAGTTTTATATACTAGTGGTTCATTAACAATAACAAGTATCATCGTAAAAGATGACATAACTATAAAAACTGTCATACCAAATTTCATCTAAATCGCATAAAGCGTTCTGTTATTATAAGCAAAATTAATTTTTTTTCGAAGAACTTTGAGGCAGAATACTTGCTAAATGGTACACTTTCCGGTAGAAGCCAGTTTGACTAAATCGTCTTATTTTAGCCTCAAGAATCTGTAGTTAAGCCATGTCCCTCTATTTAAGAGACACCGGTATATATGTATACAGGTGTATCAAGATAATGGAACAGTGCCGTTTATTCGTGTATGTTAAAAGATACAGAAAAAAGTGATTAGGATATTTTGTAAGGGATAGAGGGGGACATTTTAGCGTAAACATTATTATCATAAATCCAGTGGTACTCAAACTATAGGGCAATATTATATTTTTTAAATAGCAATATATATATATATATATATATATATATATATATAAATAAATAAATAAATAAATATATCATCACGGCATATTACCCACATCGGTAATGATAACGATATATTTTACCGTGTGGGCGCTTACCAGGCGTCACCTGACGGGCACTCATAGCTGGCGTGGAGAGTGCACCACAGGGGTCACTTTTGTGACATTTAATATATATATATATATATATTAATAACTCATTGAATAGAGAATTTTGTTCTGAATTCTATGATATAATAATATAATACCCTTACATTGCGAAAAAATTTATAAAAATTAATTCAAAGTTAGTATTTTATTTCTACTGTATCTAAGTAATCTGAGCAAACATTCAATCAATAAAACAAAAAATTTACTTTAAAAGTTGAATTTATTGCCAAAATCGTAGCTTATTTGAATGTAATAAAACTAAAATAAATTTTATTTTGTTTTATTGATTGAATGTTTGCTCAGATTACTTAAAGTAGAAATGAAATATTAACTTTGAAATAATTTTTATCAAATTTTTCGCAATGTAACGGTATGATATTCTTATATCGTTGAATTCAGAACAAAATTCTCTATTTAATGAGATAATAATACATATATATATATATATATATATATATATATATATAATATGCCATTTAAAAAAATATAATATTGCCCCATAGTTTGAGTACCACTGGATTTAAGATAACAATTACATACACGAATAAAATGCACTGTTCCATTATCTTGATACACCCTATATATATATATATATATATATATATATATATATATATATATATATATATATATATATATACAGGTGTCCCAGATTTAAACGGCATAACTTGAACCATGAATTAAACACGTAAAAATAAGTTGATAAGTTCATTTGAGCAAATGTCCGTAGATATTCATGTTTTTCTTATTGGAGCAGCGGTACTTTAAAAAATCAACTTTATAACGTGATATCAAATATTAACTTATTAAGTTGTGACATAATAATTAAATTAATTATAAGTAAATGATTTGGCTATTGCCTAATTTCAATATAAAATAGAGTCCTCCACCATAACAGAAAATTGAGTAAAAAGTTAGTTATATTGAAAGTAGATAAGATAAAATCATGATTGAGACGATAAAAGTTTTTTAAAAATTGTTAGTTTTTGAAATATTAGTGATTTTAAGCATCTATAAAGCTACGTCACAACGATTGCTATGTTTCTCGCGCAGCCTACTACAGAAACTGGTGCGAGAAAGATAGCTATAGGTTTCTTTAAAAATCAAATGCAGTTGAACTAAAAATAATTATGACTTTTTAATACCACTAATTGCTTCAAAATTAAACAAACTTTCATTTAAAATAATAAAAAAATTACAGTGGAGGACCCTATTTAGTTCGCTTGCACCGAGGTCAGAAAAAAAAATTATCGATGAATTCAAACAAATTTATTATTTATGTACAATAAAATAATAAATATTTTTTATAGCATTTGTTCAAAATGTTCACCTGTAGTGCATGTAGCAAGTAAACAGGCACGATAACGATCTGCCACTGCATTGGTCGCTGCGTGACATTGCTCGGGAGATATGATTTTGAATCAAGAAAATTCTCATCTTTGGTTACAGGAAAATCCTCATGTAATTAAAGAGAAAAAATTCCACTATGAATTTCAATGTAATGTTTGGCTAGATATTATTGAAAATACTTTAAAAGGCCCTTTCTTTTTGCCACATCGTTTAAATTCAGCGAGGTTCTACAATTTTCTAAATAATGATTTGAATGATTTAAGGAATAAGTTGCATTAGCAATAAGAAGAAACACTTGGCTACAATTAGATAGCTGCCCTGCACATTAAGGGAGACAACCAAGAGAGTGGTTAAATTTACAATGTCCACAACGGTGGATTGGTCGCAGAGGACCTGTACCATGGCCAGCCCGTTCGTCCGATCTAACACCTTTAGATTTCTTTGCTTGGGGTGCCATAAAAGAAAGAGTTTATGATAAACCGATAGATAATTTGGACATTCTACGCAGAAAAATTATTCAAGTTTGCGAAACCATATCTCCCGAGCAATGCCACACTGTCACGCAGCGACCAATGCAGTGGCAGATCGTTGTCGTGCCTGTTTGCTTGCTACAGGTGAACATTTTGAAGAAATGTTATAAAAAATCGTTATTATTTTATTGTACATAAATAATAAATTTGTTTGAATTCCTCGATAATTTTCATTTTTGCCCTGACCTTAGGCAAGCAAACTAAATTTTGTATCGAAATTAAGTAATAGCCAAACCATTTACCCATAATTAATTTAATTGTTGTCATAACTTAATTAGATAATATTTGATATCTCGTTATAAAGTTGATTTTTAAGGTAGCGCTGCTCCAATAAGAAAAACATGAATATCTCTGAAACAAAGCATTTACGGACATTTGCTCAAATGAACTTGTCACCTTATTTTTACGTGTTTAATCCATGGTTCAAGTTATGCCGTTTAAATCTGGGATACTCTATATATACCGTTTGTCCACGAATCGAGTTCCAAAAGCTTTTTTATTTTACAAAAACATGTATTTTTGATAAAAGTTTTTGGATGTCCCGAAACGGCCATTTCAGTTGTTGTCATGGTACTATCTTGTTTTTTTTTTTACATCCAGTGTGGAACCAGTTGATAGGAATTTTTTGACCAATTTTCGTGCACCTCTATTTGAGATCTGAATATCCGGAAACTTTTGATTAAATTCTTCGACAACTCGACGGATCGCTTAATTACCTTTGCCATAGCATTGAATTAGGTAAACTCGTTCGTCTTTTGACGATTATGGTTGATTTTCCCAATTGACAGTTAATAAAAATAAATAAATAACTGCAATTACCATGACAACGCAAACTTATTTTTGGGGACTTAGAATAATTTTCAACTAAAACGACCAATTTTCGATTTTTATCTGAAACTAAAAGAAAATTTGAAAATGTTAAAACTGAATTGGCCGTTTCTGGACATCCAAAAACTTTTATCAAGAATCCTTTTTTTTGAAAAATAAAAAATAAATAAGTTTTTTCACTTTGGAACTTGATCCGTGGACATACTGTATATATAGTAAGTGACTGCATTGTGAATTTTTTAAAATAAATTTAATCCCAGGTTTTATTATATTCTCTGCGTACCGTAACACAAATTACACAGATGGAAAACAGTTCATTATTGAATGTATCTTTCTGAAAAAAATAATTTCACGTTATCGGCGTGGCCATTAAAAAGTTACGATCTAATCAATGTTGGGACACCTAAGTTTCATACATTAGTGGTTCACTAACAAGTATCATCTTAAAAGATGACTTATAACCATATAACTATCGTACCAAATTTCATCCAAATCGAATAAAGTGTCTTGTTATTATAAGCAAAATTAATTTTTTTTTTCGAAGAACTATGAAGCAGAATACTGGCTAAATGGTACACTTTCCGGTGGAAGACAGTTTGACTAAATCGTCTTATTTTAGCCTCAGGAATATGTGGTTAAGCCATGTCCTCATATTTGAGAGACAGGCACCCTGTATACATATATAACTTAATAAGTTAATATTTGATATCACGTTATAAAGTTGATTTTTTAAAGTACCGCTGCTCCAATAAGAAAAACATGAATATCTACGGACATTTGCTCAAATGAACTTATCAACTTATTTTTACGTGTTTAATTCATGGTTCAAGTTATGCCGTTTAAATCTGGGACACCTGTATATATATATATATATATATATATATATATATACAGGGTGTCTCAGGACGAGCTTACGCTATCTATATTTCAAATACTATTTAATATAATTTAACGAAATTTGGTATCTAGGGGTTATCCAATATGCCTGTTTCAACTAAAATATTTTCAAAGCAGTAGCACTTCCGGTTTGACCGGAAATTGACCTCAACTTTGTTATTTTAAATGGAATACGCTATATTTTATTTTACCATTGAATGCAGCGGAAAATTTTACATATGAAGCAATAAAAACATTTTGCTCATGATCAACTATTTCCGGCGTTATTCAACTTTTTTTGATTTTTTGTCTGAAATCCGACACATTTTCAAAACTCTGTATATCGGGAACGAGATCGAATTTTTATAATCTGAAAAAAGCCTTTTATAAAGGAGACTTTAAGCTACATTATCCATAGAAGAATCCTCGATTATTTATAAAAATGTGACGGGTACGTTACACCAAAATTACAGTTGACAAACTTCAAAAAAGACAATTTTTTTAAATGGAACCCCCCCTTTTTTATTACATAAATGTGTACTACGACAAAAAATAAGGGTACTTTATGTAACATGTCCTATGTTGAAAGTTGATAGAATTTCAGTAAATTAAAAAAACATGTAATCTGGGTATAATTATTTTATTAATACGGATAAGTAAGCCATGGAAAAAACAAATAAATTCTAAATACAAAACTATGATTAATTTAATACATATTCAAATTGTCCTCCCTTCATATGTAAGCACATTGTTACTCTATTCAATACTTCTTGTGTAGCATTTTTTATCATCCGAAGAGAGATGTTGTTAAATGCTGTTCATACCCTATGTTGGCAATCTTCTTTAGTAGTTAAAGGTTTTTGATAGACGACGTTTTTAATGTGACCCCAAACAAAAAAATCAAGTGGAGTTAAATCGGGTGCACGAAGAGGCCACCTACGTGGTCCATTATTTGCCAGCCACCTATCTTCAAAAATTGTTTCAAAAAAATTATTTATTCTATGGCGGGGTGGAGCGCCATCATGCTGGTACCATATTAAAATCCTTTGATCCAACGGTAAATTATCTAATAAATCAAGTAGATGAGTTTGTAAAAACAAACATTGTTTTTCCATGGCTTACTTATCCGTATTAATAAAATAATTATACCCAGATTACATGTTTTTCTAATTTACTGAAATTCTATCAACTTTCAACATAGGACATGTTACATAAAGTACCCTTATTTTTTGTCGTAGTACACATTTATGAAATAAAAAAGGGTGGGTTCCATTTAAAAAAATTGTCTTTTTTGAAGTTTGTCAACTGTAATTATGGTGTAACGTACCCGTCACATTTTTATAAATAATCAAGGACTCTTCTATGGATAATGTAGCTTAAAGTCTCCTTTATAAAAGGCTTTTTTCAGATTATAAAAATTCGGTCTCGTTCCCGATATACAGAGTTATGAAAATGTGCCGGATTTCAGACAAAAAATCAAAAAAAGTTGAATAACGCCGGAAGTAGTTGATCATGAGTAAAATGTTTTTATTGCTTCATATGTAAAATTTTCCGCTGCATTCAATGGTAAAATAAAATATAGCGTATTCCATTTAAAATAAGAAAGTTGAGGTCAATTTCTGGACAAACCGGAAGTGTTACTGCTTTGAAAATATTTTAGTTAAAACGGGCATCTTGGATAACCCCTAGATACCAAATTTCGTTAAATTATATTCAATAGTATTTAAAATATAGATAGCGTAAGCTCGTCCTGAGACACCTGTATATATATACAGGGTGTTAATACTAAGTCGTTACACCCGAAAATGGTAGGTAGAACTCATTAAAACAAACAACTTTTCTTAGTATCAATTTTTGATTTGGTGCCCCGGTTCGTAGTTAATGGAGTTCTTTTGTTTTTCGAAAAATCGTCATAACTCCCTTATTTTAAAGACTATTGAAAAAATTTTTTCTTCCAAATTTACCTTTAGGCTCTCTAAAACATTTGGCATTTACAATTATTTTTTATTTTTTTAAATGACAAAATGTCGATCGATTAAAAAATTCAGAACATGATTTTTTGATAACCACTCCATCGATTTTTGAAAGTTAAATATTTATAAAATCCTTAAACTATCTACTACAATATTTGTCCTAAACATTTTTTTCAATCTATCCAAAAAAAGTCTTTTTTCACTTATTTAACTCACATAAGTGGTGCGCGCAGAAAAAAATCTAATTCGGAGTAGTCTATGAAAAAAAAACGTGTATCAATTTGAAAGTAATTAATTAAATGTCAATTTGACACACGATATTGTCAAATATGTTATCTGAAGAAATATTCTTGAATCCTTATATTAAAACAGAAATAAATTAGAAAACGGTGAATGGCAATAATCTGTCCTGTCTCCTTCATTATCATTTCTCCTTAAAATTACATTTCACGATCAATTATGACAACTTGATTATTGAATTGATTAATGATCATACATACGTTTCTGTTTTCATAGCTTACTTCGAATTAGATTTTTTTCTGAACACATTGCACTTATGTAAGTCAAGAAAACGAATAAATACTTTTTTTGGATAGATTAAAAAAAATGTTTATAAAAAATATTGTAGTAGATAGTGTAAGGATTTTATAAAAGTTTTACTTTCGAAAATCGATGAAGTGGTTATCAAAAAATCATGTTTTGAAATTTTTGATCGATTGCCATTTTGTCATTTGAAAAAATAAAAAATAATTGTAAATGCCAAATGTTTTAGAGAGCCTAAAGGTAAATATGGAAGAAAAAAAAATTTCAATAGTCCTTAAAATAAGGGAGTTATGACGATTTTTCGAAAAACAAAAGAACTAAAATAACTACGAACCGGGGCACCAAATCAAAAATTGAAACTAAGAAAAGTTGTTTGTTTTAATGAGTTCTAACTACCATTTTCGGGTGTAACGACTTAGTATTAACACCCTGTATATATATATATATATATATATATATATACAGGGTGTATCAAGATAATGGAACAGTGCATTTTATTCGTGTATGTGAAAATATACAGAAAAAAGTGATTAAGATATTTTGTAAGGCATAGAGGGGGACACATTTTAGCATAAACTTTATTATCTTGAATCCAGTGGTACTCAAACTATAGGGCAATATTATATTTTTTTAAACGGCATTATATACATTTTACAAACTCATTAAATAGAGAATTTTGTTCTGAATTCAACGATATAATAATATCATACTCTTACATTGCGAAAAATTTGATAAAAATTAATTCAAAGTTAATATTTCATTTCTACTTTATCTAAGTAATCTGAGCAAACATTCAGTCAATAAAACAAAATAAAATTTATTTTAGTTTTATTATATTCAAGTAAACTACGATTTTGGCAATAAATTCAGCTTTTAAAATAATTTTTTTGTTTTATTGATTGAATGTTTGCTCAGATTACTTAGATACAGTAGAAATGAAATATTAACTTTGAATTAATTTTTATAATTTTTTTTTGCAATACAAGGGTATGATATTATTATATGGTTGAATTCAGAACAAAATTCTCTATTCAATAAGTTAATAAAATACATATGCCATTTAAAAAAATATAATATTGCCCTATAGTTTGAGTACCACTGGATTTATGATAATAAAGTTTATGCTAAAATGTGTCCCCCTCTATCCCTTACAAAATATCCTAATAACTCTTTCCTGTATCTTTTCACATACACGAATAAACGGCACTGTTCAATTATCTTGATACACCCTGTGTGTATATAAGTTATAATATAAATTTATTTATATTCCAAAAAAATTTATTTATATTATTACAAAAAATTATAAGTACAGTCAGATTTATTCAAAATGATACATAAGAGTTAGATGTTGTACGATAGAGTTTCTGGACTAGACTGCCCGTGCTGTGTGTCTCGGCACACACCTGAGATGGCTGGGTTGACGTCCCTTGTATGATGGCGTTTTCCACGGATGTGGAATATTCCGATGCTATGTCAGCAGGAATACGGGATTGCTATGTGCTATATATATATATATATATATATATATATATATATATATATATATATATATATATATATATATATATATATAAATTATGAAACACAACTACTCTTAGGAATGCTGACTAAGGGTAAAGTTATAAACTTTCCACAAGGTAAAGTGTAAGATAGATAGTCGTAGAATAGTTAGTCTTAAGGCAGCTCTCAACCTGAAATCACGCTTGTATAACTCTGTAATCATAATAATTATAACAATAAACTTTTTTAAAACTATAATAAAAAGTTTAATAATATAATTGGCGCAGTCGCTGTAGGATAGCCAACAATAAGTTTGTAACAGTGAAAAACACAAAAGTTACTCATCTCATTGTCATATTTTTATATGATAATTGGCTATTCAGAACAAAGTGCAACGTTCGTCGCACATAAGGCTATATCAATAAGACCTTACTCATCAGTCAATTTTACGGCAAAACAGTGCCCATCAGAGGACTATTCATACGTCCCATCAGAGGACTATTCATACGTCCCATCAGACCACTGTCGCTGTTCAATCGCTTCTTCTTGCTGTCCAATCGACTACAAGAACACAGACTTCAAGCTTCAAGAACTTCACATCTCGTCTACTCCTGTCTACGAGAAGCAGTTCGAAAACCCACCAGAAGACTCCTTAGGCTCCTTGCAATGAAAACCGTAGCTATAAGCTTCTTCTTGTAAGTAAAACTTTATGTTACTCTCTAGTAAATACTAGTAATAAAGAGTACGAGCACACACCTTGTGTCGCAATCATATAATATTTATGTCAGATTCTGAAAACGAAGAATTTGTAAATATCGCTCAAAATAATATTAGGCGAATTATATTAAACCCATCAAGATTAAATATATTAAACAACATGACTTCTTTACAAGATATTAAAAACTATGTTGAAATGATCCCAACATACGAAGGGGACATAACAACCCTTAATAATTTCATCGAAACTGTAGATGAAACATATATTATTTTAACTTAGTGAAAAATAGATTAATAAATAATGCGAAAAAGATTGTTTCACAAAAAAAGTTCACAAATTGGGAAGACTTAAAACTATTTCTAAATTCTAATTTCTCAGATAAAACAACACCTGAGACATTATTGCTAGAATTATTTGAAATTAAGTATAAACAAAACACAGAAATTACATTAAAAATAATGTTAGAGAAATACGAATTATACAAGTCAAAAATACTTGCAAAAAGTTATAATTTAGAACAAAAAAAATGCCATTCTTCAGGAGAATCAAAAAGCAATCGTAAATAAATTTATATCATTGTTACCACCCATAATAAAAGGATCTTTCATTGTGAAACAACCTACGACATTAGAACAATGTGAATCGTTATTGAAAAACGAATTTAGCTATGCCAACTCTTTACATAACAGCCCACTAACACGAAACGATCAAAAACAAAATGCTAGCACTTCAAAAAATTTCACTTTTAACCCAGCACCTCAAAAATTTCCCGGACAACATTTTCCTTCAAACCCAGTCGATATTCACAAACAGCCAACTCCAGGCCCTAATAGATTTAAAAGACAAAATTTAGTAAACAGCTTTGCAACACGCAAATTTCAACCTCAACCAATGTCATTACAAACACGAAATACACAACCTATGACTACATCAACAATTAAACAAAATTATAGTAATGAAATTGAAAACGAAAATACTGAAGTTGACGAACAAACTACCAACGAATACGAGGAAGAAAATTACGACAATAATAACACCGATTCTTTTTTAGAGGATCCAGAAATAACAGAACAAAATATGTGATGACCTCCAAATTAAAATCCATTCCTTTAATAAGATTTAAAGATTATTTTATACTAATTGATTCAGGTTCCGATATAAACTTAATTTCCCCAAATATTGTTAAACAAAGAAATTTCAAAATGATTCAGAAACCAATTACATTCAAAACAGCTCAAGGAAAAGTAAAATGTAAAAATTGCGTTGAAATTAAAATCCTAAATAAAACTTTCGAATTTTTCGTACACGATTTTCATAAAGAAAGTAATATGTTATTTGGCGTAAAAATATTAGAACATTGTAATGCCTTAATGGATTTTAAAAATAAAGTTATAACACTCGGGAATAGAAAATTAAAATTACTATCTTCACAAACATTAAATAACTCATTCGTACAATTTAGACATGAACACCTCACTTATGACCAAAAAGAAAAAGTACAAAATTTATTAGATAAATATTCAGATTTATTTCCAAAACCGGACGAAGAACTATCCGCTACAAATGTTACTACCCATAAAATACGTACAACAGATGACACACCAGTTTTTCAAAAAAATTACAGACTCCCACAAATTTACGAGAAAGATATCGAGGAACACGTACAAAATTTATTAAAAACTAAAGTAATTCAAAAGTCAAAAATTCCATATAATTCTCCTATATGGATAGTGCCAAAAAAAACGGACGCATCAGGGAAACGTAAAACAAGACTAGTGATAGACTTTCGAAAATTAAACCAAAAAACGATTGAAGATAAATTTCTTTTGCCCAACATCGACACACTTTTAGACCATATCGGTAAACCAAAATATTTCACGACATTAGATTTGCATTCCGGCTTTCATCAGATATTACTGGACGAAAATGACAGAAAAAACAGCTTTTTCTGCACCCTCTGGACATTACGAATACGTTCGCATGCCATTCGGACTAATCAATGCACCCGCAACATTTCAAAGAATGATAAACGAAGTACTTTCAGAATTTATTAACAAAATTTGTCTCGTTTACATGGACGATATAATTATATTCGGAAACACATTAGAAGAACATTTACAAAACATAGAGAAAATCTTTTCAAAATTACAAGAAGCAAATCTCAAAATACAATTAGATAAGTCAGAATTTCTAAAAACTGAAACAGAATATTTAGGATTTATATTATCACAAGAAGGTCTTAAACATGACATTGAATATTTACCAGGAAAAACAAACAAAATTGCAGACTTTTTATCAAGACAAAGAGATAAATTCAAAATTATAAAAAAATCAGGCGACGTAACAAACACTGATATTTTCGCACATTGCATATCAAAAGATTTAAAATTTTCAAAAGGACTTGCCAGACAAATAGATTTAAAATTTAATAGTAAAAATTATTGTGAAAAAAACATCAACAATAAAAATATTATAATTCAGAATATCGAAAACAAAACAATTTTCCACTTAATTACAAAAGATATTTATTTAGAAAACGTAAACAGAAAATATTTCAAAAGAACACTTACCGAATTACGCGATTACTTAATAAAGAACGACATATACGAAATTAATATTCCTTACATCATGCGGATTAGATAAATTAGAAAAATCAGAATTAATAAAAATTTTAGAACAAATTTTCTAACATTATAGAACAAATTTTTCTAACATGATAACACTCAAATTCAGATAAACTTGTATGAACTACCACAAAATTTTATCTTAGAAACCGACGAAATAGATCAAATAGTAAACGAAACATTAAATACCATCTATAACGATGACAGAGATGAACAACAAAGTTTAGCTGCAAATAAATCAGATTCAGATAATACAATTCACAGCTCAAATGAGAACCCAATTAATGGATTAAAATTTGTAGACAACCGAATAAACACAGCAAAAAATCAAATCATATTTCATTTTTCTGATAAACCATTTGATATAGAAGTAAAAAAAATATTTGATCATCAAAAACAAAGACTCATAGTAAACATCAATAAAAACGAAAAAGATGAACAATTACTAGAATTCCTAAAAAATTACATAGTGCCAAAAATCAAATATCTAATATTAATTCCCAAACAATACGAACAAACATTAAATCAAATAATTCAAAACAATTTCGAGGCAAATATGATAAATTTAATAAAATGTAATAAATTTGTAGAAGATGTCGAAAGCGAAGAAAAACAGACACAAATAATTTTTGATAATCATAACGGCTATTTAAATCATAGAGGCATAATGGCAAGTTATCATGATCTCAAAGAAAAATTCTTTTGGCCCAATATGCTTAAAGATATTACAGAAATTATTAATCAATGTAGAATATGCAAAGAAAATAAATATGATCGACATCCTATACAACTAAATGATAATCTAACCCCTACACCAAAAACCCCTTTCGAAATTATAAATATAGATCTTCTTACATTAAATAAAGAATACTTCATCACTATATTTGACCAATTTTCCAAATTCGGATTTATTCACCCTACCTTTAATAAAACCGGAAAAGAAACAATGTTAATAATCGAAGAATTCATAAAAACTTATAAAAAACCAAATATTATTATCGCTGATCATGGCCCAGAATTTAATAACGCTTTAGTAAAAAATTATTGTAATAATCACGATATAAAATTACACTTAATTAGCATAGCAAATCCAAAATCAAATGCTGTAGAGAGATTTCACTCTGTATTAATAGAACATCTTCGGATATTACATTCAAAAAATAAAAATAAAGACTTACAACATAATATAAATAAAGCAATCACAGCATACAACAATACTAAACACTCGATAACAAAAATGACTCCGACTATTTTATCAACAAAGCAGAAACAAATAAAATAATAAATAAAATAATAGATAAAGATAAAACAAAGAGGACAAAAGAAAACGAATTACCTTTAAAATTACCGGAAAAAGTCTATGTTAAACAAAACAATAGACTAATGCATAAATATAAAAAACATATATTTAAAAAGGTTACAGTAGAAAATTATAACCCTATATTAGGAACAGTTGAAATAAAAAATAAAAGACATATTCGAAAATTCAAATTAGATAAAATCAAATTCTGATTCCAGGGCCTTAACCACCGCACAACTTGTGGACATTTCAAATAACAATGGATTCCTTTTATTCGAAATAGGTGATTGTAAATTAAAAGAAGGAGAAATAATACATTACTTCAGTTACAATATTACCCCACTTTATAATGAATATTCAAAATTAAACAATATTACAATTAATACTATAAAACAAACACAGAATAGTTATCATCTTAAAGAACAAAGTAAAGCACTATCTTATTTTCTTGATGACTTGACACAACAAATTCAAAAACTCTTTAACAAAAGAACGAAACGAGCCTTAATAAATGGACTAGGTAATATAATTAAATCAATTACAGGTAACTTAGATCAAAGTGACGCGGAAAAATATGACAATTTAATAGAACAATTAAAAGATAACCAAAAGATTCTCCAAAATCAAAACGAACAAATAATAAAAAACGAAAAACATTTAACAGATAAATTTAATTCAAAACTAGAACAAATAAAGTTAAACGAAAACAAATTATCAAAATATCTCCAGGTCATAATAAATACTTTAAATAAAGAACAAACATGGCAAAGTTTAATCGATGCAGAAGTAAAAATTAATAAATTGTTAATAATCATTCAAAACTTGTCAGAATTTTGTAAATATTTAGAACTAATGTTAGTAATTTGTTCATTAAATAAATTAGACACTACTATCATCAATCACGATGATTTAATTCAAATCACAGGCAACAAAGATATCTGGTTACAAGTAGATAAGATAACCACATATTGTAGACTCGAGAACGAACAAATCCACATGTTGATAATAGAACCAGAACTTTCTCAAAACTCCTATCCTCTTTATCAGTTATATCCAATTCCTTTTATCCATCATAAAAAATTATACGAATTAACAGAACCACCGACACATTACATAAAAAAACAGAATAAAAACATACTAATAGAAAAATTCAGTAAAGAATCTAACAATATGAATTATTGTCAAACAAAAGGTATAGAAGTTAATAATTGTATTCATAATATAGCATTAAGGGAAAATAATGATGACTGTGAAATAATTGAAAAATATACAAAAAACACTGTAATACAAATTCCAAATACCGATAATATTATAATCACTTCCCCAGTTAACCAAGAATTAGAAATAAATTGTAGAAACAAAAATATAAAGAAAAATTTTCAAGGAATCTTTAGACTTATTAACGATGGAAATTGTAAAGTAAATCAATGGACATTTAATGGAATTTCAACAGCTTATAAAGAATTAGAATTAAGTAATGTTCAACTCCAAAATTTTGATACAAAAATAAATAAAATCAATTTAAAACCATTAAAAGAATTAAACATTTCATTCCCACAATTACAAAAAATAAAAGAGATCCATAATTACGGAAGTAACACTCATCATTATTATATAATTTACATTATACTTGTTGTAATAATATTCACTATAATTATAAAAATCATATATCAATGTTATAAAAATCGTAAATCTAAGCAAGTAAGAAATAATATAGAATTAAATGATTTAGAGAGAATAACCGAAAATTTGTAAAACTTGTGTAAAGTTTAAACTTGTCGGGGAGGAATTATGAAACACAACTACTCTTAGGAATGCTGACTAAGGGTAAAGTTATAAACTTTCCACAAGGTAAAGTGTAAGATAGATAGTCGTAGAATAGTTAGTCTTAAGGCAGCTCTCAACCTGAAATCACGCTTGTATAACTCTGTAATCATAATAATTATAACAATAAACTTTTTTAAAACTATAATAAAAAGTTTAATAATATAATTTATATATATAAGTGACTCCTTAACAGGTATCAATATATATATATATATATATATATATATATATATATATATATATATATATATATATATATATATACAGGGTGTTAATACTAAGTCGGTACACCAGAAAATGGTAGTTAGAACTCATTAAAACAAACAACTTTTCTTAGTTCCAATTTTTGATTTGGTGCCCCGGTTCGTAGTTATTGGACTTCTTTTGTTTTTCGGAAAAACGTCATATCTCCCTTATTTTAAAGGCTACTGGAAAATTGTTTTCTTCCAAATTTACGTTTAGGCTCTCTAAAACATTTGACATTTACAATTATTTTTTATTTTTTCTAGTGACAAAATGGCGATCGATCAAAAATTTCAAATCATGATTTTTTGATAACCACTCCATCGATTTTCGAAAGTAAAACATTTATAAAATCCTTAAACTATCTACTACAATATTTGTCCTAAACATTTTTTTCAACCTGTCCAAAAAAGGCTTTATTCATTTACACATTTACATAAGTGCAGTTTGTTCAGAAAAAAATCTAATCAGAAGTAGGCAATGAACAAAAAATGTATATCAACTTGAAAGTATTTAATTAAATGTCAATCTGACATGAGGTATTGTCAAAACTGTTATCTAAAGAAATATTCTTGAATCCATATTTTAGATATAGAAATAAATTAGGAAACAGTGAATGGAATAATGTGCAGCCTCCTTTATTATCTTTTCTCCTTAAAATTATATTTCACGAGCAATTGTGACAACTAGACTTTTGAATTGAATAATAATCAGACATACGTTTCTGTTTTCATAGCATACTCCGAATTAGGTTTCTTCTTAACACACTACACTTATGCCCATATTCATAAACAGTCGTAAAGTTTCAAAACGGCTCGTTATAATTTTTGACAAATAGAATCAAACTTGACAAATAAAATTTTGATTTTTCTTTCAATGTCGACTGTTTTTATTGGATAAAAATTATAACGCACCGTTTAAAATTTTTACGAGTGTTTATGAATACGTGCATTAGTAAGTCAAGTAAATATGAACGTATGAACAAAAGCTTTTTTTGGATAGATTGAAAAAAATGTTTAGGACAAATATTGCAGTAGATAGTTTAAGGATTTTATAAATATTTTATTTTCGAGAATCGATGAAGTGGTTATCAAAAAATCATATTTTGAAATTTTTGATCGATCGCCATTTTGTCATTTGAAAAAATTAAAAATAAATGAAAGTGCCAAATGTTTTAGAGAGCCTAAAGATAAATTAGAAAAAAAAAATTCAATATTCTTTAAAATAAGGGAGCTACAACGATTTTTCGAAAAACAAAAGAACTCCAATAACTACGAACCGGGGCTCCAAATCAAATATTGGAACCAAGAAAAGTTGTTTGTTTTAATGAGTTCGAACTACCATTTTCGGGTGTAACGACTTAGTATTAACATTCTGTATATATATACAGGATGTAACACGTACACCGACCACCGCCATTATTATCTTTATTATTATAGTTACAAAAAAATACTATAGAACAAAGTTGTAGGGGACCAAAGGAGACATTCTCTCAGAGAAGAAAATTTTTTTTTAAATCAGTGGTTCTCAAGTTATAACACAAAGTTATATTTTTTCAAATGGGATTCTACATATTTTTTATGCCTATTCGATAGCATATTTTTTTCTGAATTTAACCATGTATTAGTTTTATATCCTTACATAATAAAAATATTGAAAAAAATGCAATTGATATTTAAATAAATTTTTATTTTTAATATTATTGTACAGTAGGCCATGGATGAGAAACAAGAGTGATAAATTTAAATTGAAAATTAATAATTGTTAATTACTCCTTATAAATAATGTTCTATTTGATTTCCATTATTTTCTAAGCATAATTCTATTCTATTTAAAACAGAAAAAGTAGCTTTTATTACAGTTTCTGGTGTCAAAGCAGCGCAAGCTTCTCTAACTCTGTCCATCAAGTTTTGGTTCTGTGTCACTGGTTTTGAATATACTCTATCTTTAAGATATCCCCATAAAAAAATCAAGGGGTGTCAAGTCCGGGGAACGAGCGGGCCATTTGCATGGCCCATTTGTTGCTACCCACCGACCTTAAAACATTTCGCCGTTCGTACACTCGACGAGTATTGTGAGCCGGCGCTCCATCTTGTTGGAACCACAATATTTATTAAGTTAGTAATTTCTTTCATATAACATGATTTATACAGCAACATGTAAGCTACTTAATGACTGATGTACATTCATGATACCACTTCCGGTTTATTAGTAATTAATATCAACTTTGAAATTTCAAATGGAACATACTATATTTTTTACAAATTTGAAAAGTACATCAAATTTGCTTTACAAGCATGTAAAATAAACCAAATGTTACATTATTAAAAAGTAAAATGGCGGGCACTTTTTTATACACCTAATTGGAAAGAGAATAGTGAGGTATGACTGTGGCTTGAAATAAAACAATTAACTAAAACAATTGTAACACGGTAAATGTCAACCTGTAAATACTCAGTAATAATTGTTCTAACCTTTATTATTAACAAGTTTCATTGTAGTACCTTATTAATTTATCATAAAATGAATTTATCTAACTCAGAAAGAGTTGATATGCTAGATGTGTATATTCGAAGTTTAAAAAATAAACGCATAGCTGCAGAACTTTATCGACAAGAATATCCACATCTCCGTCATCCAAGTGAATCGCTTTTTGTGAAACTAGTAAATAAACTACGAACCACAGGATCATTTCAAAGAAGAAAAAGAAATATCCTAAATGAAGATGATGTCGAAATTAATGTACTTGCGCTTTTTGAGGCCAATCCCAGAATTTCCGTTCGCAACGCATGTGTTGAAAGACAGGAGTAAACATTTTTAAAATTCACAGAATCTTAAGAAAAGACAAGTACAGACCATATAAAATACAAACAGGACAAGGACTATTGCTAGGCGATTATCAACGTAGGCTTGACTTTAGTGAATGGTTTTTGGAAAAAACACGTAGAGATCCAATCTTCTACGCAAAAATTTTTTGGACTGACGAAGCTAGGTTTTCTAGAAATGGACTTTTTATAATAAAAACTGCCACTATTGGAGCATGGAACATCCTCATGAAATTCGGGAAACAAGACACCAGATTAGTTTTAAAATAAATGGTTGGTGCGGGATTTTAAAAAAATTTTTGGACCTAACTTTTATCAAGAAAATTTGACGGCTGCATTGTATGCTGAATTTTTAAATAATGTTTTATACGATTTTATTAAAGAGATTCCACTTGAAAATAGGCTTGGTATGTGGTTTTAACAAGATGGAGCGCCTGCGCATAACGCGAGAAGATGCGTTGATATTTTAAATAATACAATTGAGCTACATGTTACTGGAACAAATTGTTTAATTTGGTGGCCTGCTCGTTCTCCCGATATGACCCCACTTGATTTTTTTTATGGGGCTACGTGAAAGATTTTGTTTATAAAGAACCAGTAAACACATTAAACGAACTGAAGAATAAATATTGAAGCTGCAATTGAATCTTTATCTGCAGACCAAATAGAAAGGGCTACTTATTCTGTTTCAAAACGTGAAAAATGTATTGAAAAGGCTGGGAGTCATTTTGAATATTTGTTGCAAAATCATTTTGTTGTTATTAAGTGTTCCTTATTCTTATTTTCTGTATTATTATTACAAAAAAAAAAAATTATTTCGTTTAATAATAATAGTTACAATTGTTTTAGTTAATTGTTTTATTTCAAGCCACAGTCATGGCTCACTATTCTTTTTCCAATTAGGTGTATAAAAAAGTGCCCGCCATTTTACTTTTTAATAATGTACCTAACATATAGATTATTTTACATGATTCTAAAGCAAATTTGATGTACTTTTCAAATTTGAAAAAAAATATAGTATGTTCCATTTGAAATTTCAAAGTTGATATTAATTACCAATAAACCGGAAGTGGTATCATGAATGTACATCCGTCATCAAGTAGCTTATATGTTGCTGTATAAATCATGTTATATGAGAGAAATTACTACCTTATAAATAAGCGAGATATTTGCTAGGTCCATTACAATATAACACCCTATATATAAAACTCAGTGCTTGAAATACATAAATCCAAATTAAACTTCACTAAAAAAAGAAGATTGCCACCGTTATAATACTAGATCTGCAAACTTACTGCGCAAACCTGCTTACAGGCTAAAGAAGTCTATTAAATTATCTTTAAATTTAGACATATAATAAATTGCCCGAAAAAAATGTGAATCACAAAACTTTCAAACACACAAGTAAAAATTTTCTGGTAAAACATGCATATTACGATGTGCAAGAATACCTGAATGTTAATATGATAAAAATTTTATAAAATGTTTATTCTCCTTTTATTGTTTATTTTCCTAATTATTTGACGTATTATATGTAGGTATGTCCAATACAATGTAATATAGTTAAATAAAATTATTAATAATAATAATAATTATTATTATTATTATTATTATTATTATTATTATTATTATTATTATTAGTATCATTATTATTGTTATTATTATTTTATCGTAAAATAGTGGTTTAAAACCATTAAAAGATATTTTCCATATTTAACCTACAAAATAATCATAACTTTTCTCACAATAATAATGTAAATATCTTTCAAATATCTTTGACACACATAAAAGAACAACAACCACTATAATCGTACCCGGTAACGATAGCTATATTATTATTTGATAAACTATTCAATATATTACAAATTATTTATATAATCTATGAAACAATGCTTGACGTTTGTCTAATTGTTAAGATTGTTTACACATGATCAACTTCATTCAATTGCGCTACGCTTATTATGGCCGTTTCAAATCTATTTCCCATATAAAATTTTGTATCGAGTTTTTTACAGTTTTGGAAGGTTTTGGCATAGTCAACTTCATTCAATTGTGCTACGCTTATTATGGTCGTTTCAAATCATTGTTTTCCCATAAAAAATTTTGTCGCGAATTTTTTATAGATATGGCTGAGATTTGGTACGGATACGGGCGACATCTAGTTCTATTTATTTCAATTAGGGGGATAGTGTCAGTATCCCTGATTCTTCTGGGTCCATGTCAATGAAGATGTGTGAAATGTGTTGTCAGTTTTTAAGAACATATATAGATTGGTAACCTTATTAGCATTTACGTACCGCACTGTACAGCGTTGGCATCTTTAATAATTTTATTATTTGGTCGATCTCACATTCGGTAAGAATGGCGGTATTTATGTTCGTATGTATTCGTGTGAAGTCGCTTGGAGTCGGAGACACGAAATTGTTAATAAAAAATAATAATTTGTTATTTAATCACGTAACTGTTTTTGAATAACAAATAAATTAATTCTTTATTATTTTTACGGACACCTAAAATGAACTTCGAGAATTTTGTAAATTATAAAAAATATATTTTTGACTAAGAATTAACTTATCGAAATGTGTATAATCTCAATTTTTACCATTTTATAATGTACTATACATGTATGAAATAAATTAAGCTATTTTGTCAAATGAATACATATCAAAATATCTCATTGCATACGCAAATTTTATTTTTGGACTAATTACTTTTTTGGAAAATTTTAAAATTCAAACTGTACTACGTATATATATTTTTATGTATTTACAGATACATACATAATGTAATATTTTATAATTCTTACAATTTTATGCTTTAAGGTAAAAAAGAAATAAATCAATTGAAAAGAAAATAATAAATTGTAGGCTTTTAAAATAATGTTTTAAATAGTGCATAGAATATTAGTATATTATATACATATTAATATATCAAAAAAAAAGTATCATAAGGCAATCTCGGCCTTTGTCAAAGTCGCCGCGTGGTTCGTTTTCTAAACTTGTACTCTTACGTGACCAGGCTTTATGAAACATATCTTTTATAATATTTTTCTATAGCGGTAATTTTATACAATGTAATTTTTAAAAAATGCGACATCAGAAACATATTGGCAGCGTTTCCCGCTAACAATTTAAATTTTACATTTTGACAGTTTATGTATTGTGTGTTGTGAATTTTGTCTAATTGTATACGTTAATACATACATTGTATCAAACAATGCGCTTATATATATATATATATATATATATATATATATATATATATATATACCGTGTGTCCCAAGGAAACCTTGACATAGGCATTTAACATGGCAAACAGTTTTTTGTAAATAAAAAGTGTCCAGCAGAAAATTAAACCATTATATTGAACATGATAATAGTATATTACCTCTTGTATTTTATTTATTATTCATTACTTTATTATCATTGCACAAATTAAAGAAAATTATAAATATTTGTAAAGAAATATCATGGCCGAGTGGATAGCGTGCTTGCCTACAGAACGATGGAACGCTTGTAGGTTGGGGTTCAAATCGCCGTCAAGCCAAACTTTTTACAATTTTTTTTATTTATGGAATAATTACGAATTATATTAAAAACATTATGAGATCATAATAGGTATGAAAGAATTTAAATTACAAATAAATTTCTATCATGACAAATAATAGTAGTTTCAATGGAAGTAGTGATCATGACTCAAAAGCAAGAATTTAAGCTATACCACCTACTTTTCAATTTTTTTTTTTTTTTTTAATAGAGTAAAAGCACAATACATACACATATTCATTGTATCCCAATCATGTATTATTAAGATCAAAAAAATATATATAATGCATTTTTCTTATATCAATGTTTTGATTATTGTAATCAATTTTGTCATTGTTATATTCAAGTACAAAAATTGAATTAATTTTCATCGAATTGATTATGTAGATGTCATTAAAATTTAAATATTCTATTAATAATATGCGAAAAGTTCTGCGGTGTTTAGTTCTAGTATTTTCTTCAAATTTTCTCGATTCACCCCAATACAATTACGAGGCTTTTTCTTGAGATTATCGAATTTTTTCTTTATTTATTACAAAGTTCTAGCTGAATTTCAATTGTTTTATTCTTTTATGACATCCATGCTTTTACCTTGAAATGAAACATTTTTTGATAATGGCATTACAATGATTTAAAATACTTACCCGCTCATTACATGTAGCAAAATCTCGGGCAAAATAGAATAACAAGTTTTTTATTATATTGTCTTTAATATCTAAATTTGTTTCATTTAAAGGTTAAAGCGTGGATATCGTAAAAGAATAAAACAATTCAAATCCAGTTAGAACTTTGTAATAAAGAGAAAATTCGATAACCTTAAGAAAAAATCGCGAAAATATACTGGGGTGAATCGAGAAAATTTGAAGAAAATATTAGAACTAAATAGCACAAAACTTTTCAGAGTAATAGAATATTTTAATTTTAATGATATCTACATAATCAATCCGATGAAAATTATTTCATTTTTATACTTGAATATAACAATAACAATGACAAAATTGATTACAATAATCAAAACATTGATGTAATAAAAAATGCACTATATTTTCTTTTAATCTTAAAAAAAACATGATTAGGATACAACGAATATGTCTGTGTATTGTGTTTTTACTATGCTATATTAATAATAATAATAATAATAATAATAATAATAATAAAAACAAATAGGTGATATAGCTTAAATTCTTGCCTTTGAGTCATGATTAGTACTTCCATTGAAACTAGTATTACCTATGGCATGATAGAAACTTATTTGTAATTTAAATTCTTTCATAGTATGATCTCATGGTATTTTTAATATAATTCGTAATTAATTCATAAATAAAAAAAAAAATATAAAAAGTTTGGCTTGACAGGGATTTGAACCCCAATCAATAAGCGTTACTTCGTCTTCGATCCGTAAGCAAGCACGCTATCCACTCGGCCATGATGAGAATATGAAATCAATCTGATATCATAGTATAAAATAGTGAAACAAATATTTCTTTACAAATATTTATAATTTTCTTTAATTTATGCAATGATAATAAAGTAATGAATAATAAATAACGTGCAAGAGGTAATCTACTATTATCATGTACAATAGAATGATTTAATTTTCTGCCGGACACTTTTTATTTACAAAAAACTGTTTTCCCATGTTAAATGCCTATGTCAAGATTTGCTTGGGACACACGGTATATATATATATCTTCTTAACGACGTATTAACAGTGCTTTTATAGACTTAAAGAAAACCAAAATAGAAAAAATATATAAAATTGATAGTGACATGCATCCAATTTTATCAAATACTATGTATGTACTTCGTATTGCATTGTTTATAAAAAAGAGAACTATTTATTTTATTAACAAATAGATTGCAACAAGATTATCTGGAAAACCATTTTTAAATCATTAAAAATAGAAGCGGATACAAACCGAATCAACTGCAAAACAATTGAGGCAATCGTTGCAAAGAACTAGTCGCATAAGAATTTTAAAACCAGTTGGAAGCGGCAACTGTGATATAGATGAAGATGAAATTATTGATCAAAATTCATTACACCGCCTCAAGAAAATTTATGTAAAATAACCGACAATGGTGAAATTATGCGACCAGAAAATATTGAAGACAGTGAAAATAATGACAATGAATCTCAAATTCAATAGCCAAATAATTTATGTGCGGAATGTGTTGTGCTGTACTTTACTGGATATTTGGTTTTTCGTTGTATTAAATAATATTATTATAGCGAAAATTGTAATAAAATTTTAAAGAAAAATGTCCTTCTTGGTGAAAGGGAAATTTATTTAGTTCTAAAAGATTATGACAAATTCAATGATATACAATATCTTTGCAGACCTAATGAAGAGATAGTAAATATATTGTGTCAGAATTATTGAAATTTTTTAGTGAATCTACAAATCAACATTTACATTCACACAATATACCCAAGAAATTATTAAAAAAGTAGTGCGCAGTGCATAAATTCTCATTCCTGTAACTGGTTAAATAAAAGTGATGGATAAAACATTCATTAAAATATAATTTTTAAAAATTTTAAAATGAAAATCGGCAGATATCACAAGAAAATCTGCAGATATCACAAGAAAATCTTGTAAAAGAAAAATAAATATTTGGGTCAACAGTTTTTAAATAAACATAATTTTTTTCTGATTGTTTTTTTTTTTCTTTAGTTATTTATTGGTGGTCAAAGAAGATATTGAAAAGATTGCTTAAAATTATAATCATTAACAAGAAAACTTATTAATTATTATGAAGATAAATTGTTTTATATTCCGGATTTCAAACATTAATAACTTTATTTGTGTCGAGTGACCAAGTGTGATTTTAACAGCCCGGGTTCCATTCTAATCCAACATAATTCAATGACGATTGGTAAACACCTTATTTAAAAAAGACTAGCTATTTATTAGATATTTATGATTTATGTTAAAAGTAACATTTTAATTTGGTGCAGCGGTGTGGTCCAAACCTTCAAATGCATATATGGATATAACCAGGGTCGCATTTAGAAAAAAGTTCTTTTCGTACATTTTAACTTTATTCATAAACTACAAAAAATATTCTCAAAACTTAAAACACTTGCTATTATAAGCTTTGAATCTATTCATAATTATTATTGTTACTGTTACTGCCATCTAGTTACTGATAAAGTGACTATGTATGTATCTCATTCCAAATTCTTGACATTGAATACCTCATTCGTATACAAAGCAAGCGCGAATAGCCAAATAGCCTAGTAAGACAGCCCAGCAATACGCTTTTGGAGCGCATATACGCGTTTTCGTCAAAATTTTTATTTTATTTTTTTATGAATTTGTTAAATTTGCTTCTTTGTAAAGAACTCTATATTATCGTACTTTTCATTAAAACTCGTTTGTCCTTGAAAATTTTCAAAAAATCGCCTGCGGCGCATTTTCCCCCTAATTCTCCCCCAACCTACCCACAACGATTTATTTCCTTTATGTGCAGTGGGAAAAATCCTTAAAATAACCTCTGGAGGAAACCAGTGTTACAGGTTCTTTCAGCCAATCAGAATGCCTCTTTTCTATTTTTATTTTGATAATATCACTATAGGGTAACCATAGTAACCGTTAAATGTTATGTAGATGTGTACTATATAGGTAGATACTATTTTTATTTACAGTTAAGTATTTACTATTTTTGTTTATGTGATACTACTGATAATAAAATTATTTACTATTATTAATACTCCATAATTTATTTTGATTTAATAACCATTAACAACTTATCCTTTAATTTAAAATAGACTGGTGTTTTTCACCGGATATATTTTAAAGTATATAAAAATAGGGGCCTCAACAGGTCACTGCGCCTCGAGCCTCTGAAGATATAAATGCGGCCCTGGATATAACAACTGTAAACTCGTATTAAATCGTTGCTCAATTAAATGATAAATGAATTTTTATTATAAATGTTAAAAAGGTTATGGAATATGTAATGTGTATGTATTAAAAATAAATTTATAGTTAAATAAAATGACGAAATAAAATTAACAAATTCTAACTATGAAAAAGAAAAATTAAATTTATTTATTTCCTGGATCAGCATCCCCAAGATATTGTTTTCCTTAAATCTACAGTGACGGTCGAGAAATTATTTCCAAAGTTTTGACAAATAAATGTCACTGCAAAAAAAACTGATCCTTTCAAATTTTTAATGGTGTCATTCTAAAGAAAAAATAGGAAACTATGCAATGGAACTTAATGTAGTTTGCAGCATATGTAGATATGTATTTAAATTAATAAAAATGAAATAGCGGAAGGTATTGTGTTGGCCACATAAGATTTTTACATTTTATTTTTCTCAAAAGGGGCTCAATAACTCTCAGGGGAGATTGATAATTTCAGAACAGTTCACAAGCTACAGCTCTAAAATTATCTTTTGCGGTGATTTATAATATTTTATCAAATTTCCAGAATTACCTTCCTTCAGTCCTATGTATTTTTGTACAAATTCCATACAAAAAGTCTCTAGCAAAAAATTCTATATTTATAATAATAATAATAGATTTTATTGACATCAGTCAAAGGCGGGGTTCAGCCAAAGGCTGCTTTTCAACCCAACCAATACCAAATACATAAATCATACAAATAAACAGAAATGAACGCCGATATTACTATCAGATAAAGACATATAAATACATAAAAAAGAGAATATATGTTGAATAGGCAACTAATATTTTAAACAAACATTGTAGCAAAGCTTCGCAGATAATATCACAGGAGAATACTTAATTATTAATGTTAATGCGTACATAAATCTTCACATATCCTTAAATAGTATTTAAAAGAATTTACAGAAAGAGATTTCATTTCAAGTATTGTATAATGTAGAGGCTAAATAGGAAAATGAGCATTTAAATCTTTTCTTTTTTAAACGATGGCACAATATATAAATTCTTAATACGTAGACTATAATTATAAAATTTTGGAACAAGGAGTACTAGTTATTAAAATTTCATGAATTAAAAGTTAAATACATTTTTCTCGTACAAGATTCAGTTATCCATTTTTGCTAACTCTCTATAGCTTGAAATGTGATCAAATTTACAGACATTGTAGACAAAACGTAAACATGAATTTTGAAAAACTTGAATGGGGGATTCCAGCTCAATCGAATTAACGGAAAATAGTAAAAAAATACGAATGTATATGCTGAATAACGAATATTAATAAAAAAAATGAAATGGTATAATTGAGATATTTCGGAAATAAGGGTTTTTTTGTTATAGCGCTTCGACACGTATATAAAATCTATATATATTTTGATTAGCGACCGAAAGACCGCCTATACATGCATAACAAATAGCGTGTTAGGAGGTGGAGGTTACTACCAATGGAAGTTAATAAATTCAAATTCGAAAGGAGGGGCTAACATTCCTGTACGGCAGTTTTCAAACAGTTTTTATTTTAACATAAATTTCTTGCATTAAACTTAATTTAAATACACACGTAATTATAAAATATGTAGACTTATACAGTGTTATAATATTCATTTATTCTATGTAAATATAACTTAAAATAGCATATATTTCAAGAACATTTAGGTCCATGATGAAAACAGTTTGATATAAAAACACATAAACGTAACGTCACGTCAGTCTTTTCAAAATTCGGGAGTCTATAACTCGCTTATTAATAGGAATTTTTTCACCGGATTTTCGTCAATAGTATTAGTTTTCCTAATATTTTCAGATGAAATTATAAAAAAAAAAAAATGGTGGAATCCCCCATTCTGTGGTTATCTGCTTGTAATAAATTAGGTACATACACACATGCACAATAATAAAATAATGGCAGTATAAGTGAATTAAGTAAGCGTAATTTTACATCAGACGTTAAGATGTCACGAAATTGATACAAGTGCTTTAACTTAATCACTGCTGCCTTCATTTTAGCCTGTAAATGGAACTTGAAATTAAGGTCTGGATTCAAATATACACCCAAACTTTTGCAAAATTTATCAGACTGAAGTTTAATTCCGTCAAGCTTTATAAGAGGTGCTTCGCAGTTTCCTATAACTAACATCGTTGATTTGTGATTTATTTGAATTAATTCTAAGACCATTGTTCTTAACCCACTGAACTAGAATATCGAGATCGGAATTAATATTATTAATAACATTGGACATATCTGAGGAACAACACGATGCTAATATTTGTGTGTCATCAGTATATGAGTGAATATCGCAATGTTTAAGTTCGGCATGTAAATCTGGGACATACAGTAAAAAGAACAGTGGTCCCAGAATGGACTCTTGAGGTACCCCACGTACTAGTTGGAATGAGGGTGAATCTAACGTTATAGAGTTGTTAGACATACTAACTCGAAATTCCCTGTTACTGAAATAATTCTTACACCACTTCAATGCATTCTCTGAAAATTTATAATATTTTAATTTCGCCAATAATAAAGAATGATCAACCATGTCAAAAGCTTTAAAGAAATCTATTTGAATCAGGAAAGATATTTTTGATTCATCATAATTTTTAATTAAGGTATCCAGAATATTAATTAGGCATGTGTTAGTGCTGTCCATATCTAAAACCAGATTGGTTTTGAGGATGAATCCCATTCTGTGTTATCTAAACCATAATTTGTTCGCAACATATTTTCTCTAAAACTTTGGACAGGGTTGGCAAAATGCTTATAGGTCGCAGATCATTGAAAGATGAGGGTTTATTATTTTTTTGGAATAGGTTTGACAACAGCTGATTTCCATATATCAGGAACTGTTCCGGTTAGCAAACATGTGTTGATTATGTGTGTGATGTACTTAATAATAACTGAAAATATTAGTTATACTATTTTTCTAGATATCGCGTCAGTTCCAATTGCATTAGACTTCAACTTTTTAAAAATAAATTCATTTTTTTCATTATCCACGCATGTAAAATCAAATGAATCAGTTTGTACATTTGAATACTGGTATATTTGACATCCACATATATGTCACAGGTTACAGATACATGAGTCATATCACGGATATATCTTCTTAAAGCAACCCTTTTTCTTTGTTATTATTAAGGCTTCATCTACTGTCTTCAAATTCTAAAAATTGTTAATTGTTTTCATGATTCATTATTTAACTTAAATGTCATATGTGATGGAAATGACAGTTTGACAGTTGACATTAATCAACTCTACCTAAATTTTATAAAAAAAAAAGCATCAATCATTACTTGAGCATTACTCAAGGTTGCTTGGAACTCGCCTCAAGTAAACCTTCGATCGAAATACGAGAGAAGAAGCAAGTAGCGACTATGAAACGAAATCTGGTACTCAAGACTCAAGTATTAGTCGAGGCGAAGTACTGACTATATTTCCAGTAAAATTATAACACAAACGTATTATGTAATTTGCTCTAGACACTGACATATGTCAATTAGAATTTTCTTAGTAATATGCCTATTATTGTATTTATTGCAAAAATAGCCGAAGTGAACCCAAACGGCTGCTTTTCATATATTTTTACTAATTTATGAACTTGTAACAAATACTTTGTTTAGCAAATACCTACCTTATTTACTTAGAATAAACATAATAAAATCGGAATTGAATATTAATAAACCTTACTATTGTAATTTTCTTAAGAATTTCAATTTATTGCACAAATAGGCGAACTGCATCCAAACGGTTGCTTTTCACGTATTTTTACTATTTTTGAACTTGTAACAAATAATTTATTTAACAAATACCTACCTTATTTACTTAGAATAAACATATTAAAATTGGAGTTGAATATTAATAAACCTTACTATTGCAATTTTGCTTTTCCATATTTTCACTATTTTGTGACATGTAACAAATAATTTGTTAAACTTATACCTATTTACTTGGAATAAACATGTTAAAATCGGTGATTAATATTCATATTAACCTTGTCATTATAATTTTCGTAAAAATTTGAATTTATTGCACAAATAGCCGAAGTGAACCAAAATGTTTGCTTTCCAGATATTTTTCACTATTTTATTGGCATGTAAGAAATAATTTGTTTATCAAATAAAATTTTTATGATCGTAATACAAAGGATGAAGGCAAATTTTACTAAAATAAAATACTGAAAGTATTGATTCAGTTCATATTAAATTGTTATTTAAAATAAATATCTGTACTTTTTAATTGTAAGATTTTGGGGTTATTTAAATAAATACATTTAAATAGTTCATTCTTCACTTATTTTCGTATATTTACATGTACCGTCAGAGAAAATAGAATTGTTGTTCTTGTACACCAAGTGCAAGATCATTTCACGTTTCTATCACATTTTGTACCAGCAAGTTTTTTTACTGTAAATACATTATTAAGATTTTGTTATTGTTTACTTGTTATATGTATAAGAAATACAACGGTAAAATTTTAATTTGTAGAAATTTTTTTCCTAATAATTTTAGAACAAGAGTGTTAAGTATTAAAAATGACATTTTAAATGACAAAATAAAAGTTTCATTTTCAAATTGCTTACAGATTACCAAAGAAATTACCATTATAAAACATTGTAGGAATCTATGATGTTGTGAAAGAGTGTGATTTGGTTTCTGCATCAGAATAATGTATTTAATATTGGCAACGCCGCTGGACGTAAATATATATATATATATATATATATATATATATATATATATATTTACATCCCGCTTCCATTACTGCGTCCTTTCATGGCTAGGACATTGTGGCAACCACCGAAAGGAATAGAGACAGGCTTCGACTTTATAAAGTATATCTACTTATTTTTCCCCTTGATTATGAATTTCGGTTCAAATTTCAATAAAGTCGATTTACAACGATATACGTTTCATTTCATTTGATGACATTATAAGCTCCTCCACACTGAGTGAGTCCGACGTCCACAGTATATACTTCATACATAATCAGTACTAATGACGTCCAATTTGTATATTTTTATTCATACTGCCGTTACAGTGACGTCCAGCAGCATGCAGAAGCTGTGCAGTATGTATAAGAAATAAATCAAGGGGACTAGGAAATTTTGGGTTGATGTCACTGTTGGGCCCAGCCGAAAAGCCGTTCGAAATTATTTCTATAGACATAATCGGAGGTTTTGGAGGTTCTCGATCTACAAAAAAGTACACATCTTCTAATAGATCACTTCACGAGATACGCTTATATCCTAACATCAAAAACACAAAATGCAAATGATTTTATTAAACTTGTGAAAAGCATCTCAGAAACAGATCAAATTAGTATGATTCTTTCAGACCAATATCCAGGAATAAATTCAAAAGAATTCAAAATATTTTTGGGTGAAAAGGTTATACCAATAATTTTCACGGCAGTAAATTCACCATTTTCTAATGACTTGAATGAAATATTGAATCAAACCCTAGTTAATAAAATCAGATGCAAGATTAATGAAAAAAAAAAAAGAAAAAAAGCAGCTTGGACAACCATAGCTTAAGAATGTGTGCGCAAATACAACGAGTCACTGGTTTCGCACCATCATATTTAATGGATGGCACAAATGTTACATTGCTGATTGCTGGCAAGCGAACTAAAAGAATTATATTCGGAGAAAGATTGGATACGAGACACGAAAATTATATTTTATAAGTTACCAAACGTGCAAAATTAGATTTGTTTAGTGATTTAGGCGTGATTATCGACAGCTTTTATTTGAATAATTTTTGTCTAAAATTAATTGGGGACTTTTGCGGAAAAAAAATGTTTTCCCAGAGAAAAAAATAATGGTTTTTTTGAGACTAAAATCAGATATGGGTTCTATTTAAAAAAAATATAAGTTTGTGTTATATCTCGAAAATTTACGGATATAAAAATTTATTTCGTACGCCACTGGTTAGTTAATAAAAATATCTATCTTTTGTATTTGAAACGTTTTTCTCAATTACTAATAGTTTAGAAGTTATTTGAAAAAGAAAATATTAACAATATTCAGTTTTTCGTCATTATCTAGTGCCCTATGAGAATTTTTGGAAAAACAATAGCACATCTGAGATGGCCTCCCAAAGGCGCACAAAAAGTTCCATTTAACCGACATCGTATCTCTTATAGTTCTCGAGATCCCAATGGTGGCACCTGTAAATGGGACACACTGTATATCCTACTTAAATCGTTAACATCGCTACTTCTGTTGCACCCCAGTCGCGATTGTTATACTTTTTACCTACTTATCTTCCATCTCGTAACATGCGGAACTGGGAATTACAAATTTTACAAACATAATTACTTTCTACATATGTATGAATCAAATGGTTAATTCATTGGAACAAAATCATTGATGTTCATGATGTTCATGTATAACCTTCACGTGATCGTAATGAAAGTAGCAATTTTGAAACTGTGCTCAGGAGCATCGGTTCGGCGTCGGTCGGTGTAGGTAACAGCAATGCGGAGCTTGGAGGTCAAGGTCTATGGTATCGATTCCGTGCTGTTCGCAGGCGGTGAGACTAGGTCAATGTTATAGTCATAAAGGCAACCAAAAGTTTATTTTTTAATGATCATAATTTTAAATATCTAGAAATTTAAAAATATTAAAATGATTCCAGGATTCGTTAAATGTAAAGGAAAAAAAATATCTGTTGTGGCCAGGACAATACCTCTCGCCATTTCCATTTTATGTTATATCAGTATTGTATTGCACGTCGCTATCGAATCGGCGTTTTATTAGAAAAAAATTACAGAACTTTGGCCAAATATTGTTTTTTATTGTATTTAACATGTCTTCTGCACACATACAATTCTAATTATACCTATTTTTCATTGTATGAGGAAGTTCCTAAATGTCAGAGATTCTTCCAATTCATAACTAGATTAGCGGCATTTCTGATGGATATATGCAGTTTACCTACAATTTTAAATATTTAATTAATAAAACAATTAGAAAGATTAAATGTACTTCCCAGAAAAAGCTTTAAGAATGTCACTAAAACTGTTGATGTTTGACACTGACATCTGTCATTTACAAACTATGTTATAAGCATTTAAATTTGTCAACCGGGTTTCTTACTACCTTAGCCTCTGCGATGTATTACATTAGATTATTCTATATATTACAGTGCCTTTATCTCTAAATGTATACAAGATATAATAAAAATTTTAAGTGTATTAGATGGAGAATTTTATGTTAACGTTATAATCGGATTATAGGGACCTTAAAATGTGCTTATCTACTAAAATCTGGATATGTGTTTTATTTTCATGGTTCATGATTCCAATACCTCTCTTAGTGAGAGATAAAAAACTGAAAGTGATTGAGCTAAAGGAAAACATAGTGATTAAATTATTGCGCCATAATGATTAGTATTTATTATGCTTAAAAAACAATGGGACACGTAATAAACATAAAGAGAAAAATGAATATCTACTTATACCTATAGTCTATAAAGCAGAAAGTTTGTAAGGCAGGACTATACGACCGCTCGGCAACTTTCGCTCCTCTTCGGTAGGATTCGGGATAAAATTAAATTGACATTTAATGTCAACCTACAGTAAAAAAATTAATTTTGCCCTTAAAATTTAATAAATATAATTAATTAATTAATTAATTTAAATATGATATGTTAATTTATTATTATAGAGCAAAATAATTAAAGAGATATGTAGGATTAATTACATACATTATAATATGTTAACCTAAAAAATATTAACACGATTTTATATTCCGGATCTAATCTAAAATACAGTACTTACATATTATATCAGATGTATATATGTACGTCGCAAAAAAAGAAAACGAAAGCAATATATACCAAAAAGTTTATTATACGTAATCTATTAGCATTGATTAAATAATACCTACTGGAAGATTGGCAACCGTACGCTCTTATGTGTAACGCGATTTTTGCTTCGAAAAGATCAGCGCCATCTGAACTTCGTTGTTATAAATAGTTTACTAGATAATTTACTTACATGCCAGTAGATGGAATAGCTAATTGCGGCTATTTTAAATATCATTTGAATTTATATGTTGCGCTTACAATGATCCAAAAAACTCATTCTGAACTTTATGTAAAATTGATTTTAGTAATGTGTATAATATTTTTACCTCTATTCAATAACACAAATTAATAATAGAAAATAGAAGAAATACATTTATTATTTGAATACTATAAAGCGGATTTACAAGTGCATATATAATTAGGGAACATATTGAACGCAAATTTCGGGAAATGGCTCATGGTATATACACGACAGACGAAAGTATCTAGTGCTTCAGGTAGTCCTATAAAACTTTATAAGGGGTAAACTAATAATCTGCTTGTTCTATTATTAAATATCCTTTTATACTACTATACACGAATCTACTGTAGCTTACAAAGCATATTTTTTAATCCCAACAGTTATAACACAAAAAAATACAAAGACAGCAAACAATTATTTTAAAAGACAACATAAACAAATACGGGTGGTATAAAGACAAAATTTAAATCACATTTTCAATGTATGTAAACATTTATAAAACAGAAATGAATTAAATTCAATGTGCGCCTGTTTAAGTTTACATTGTAATAATAAAATACAAAGGAACAACTAGTTCAATTGATTAATAATATGTTATTTTTGTAGTGAGGTTTTGTATACAGAAACAAAACAAACGTATTCGTTCTTTATTATAACTGGCTATAATTTGAAACACAAACAAAACACAGATACATCTTAAAAACCCAAAGTATAAACACATAAATAAGTAAATAAATATATCATCACGGCATATTGCCCATTTCTGAGTGTGCCAATCTGTGACAAAGTATAAACATAAAATTCATTCTGGAAAGCAAGTAGAACCCTAATACGACGAAAACTAATATTCACAAACGAAAGAAAAATAAAAAAACATTAAAGAACAAATAAAATTACAATCAGCAAAATATGAATAACTAAATAATCAATAAAAAATATTCTTTTACTTAAAATACTAAAAAATACGAACGAAACCAGAACATTGAAGAAAAAAAAACTGGACTTAGCCGCTTAAGCCAATACATGTCATATTTATGATCAAAGAAACGCCAATAGGAGATAAAATTTATATATCCCATTTTCAAATAAATAAATAAATAAAAAAAAATTAATCATCTTCTATGATTAAAACCTCAATATTATAACTAACAATTCTTTAAAATGTTTATTTTTCTTTTATTTTTTGTATTGTCTCTATTCTGCCTTATTGCTGTCGATTTCCATATTAAAGTTTTAAACAATTTTATTTTAATAAATGATTTTATTATGAATAATTTATGATTATAACACTCATCATTTTATTAAGCCAATTACAATAATGTAGCGATATATGATTTAAACATTTTTTAATTAGCGTTTCGTTAATATCTTTGTTATGCAAATTATTTTTTATAAAATTTTGAAATATGTCTATTAAGTCCGTTATTATTTTAATCAATATGTCATTTGGTCTAAACAGGTACTCAATTTCATTTGGCTGTCCGTAATCTTTTAATAATAAATAAATTTCATTTTTGTCAGAAAGTTTATCATTTTTTCGTAATTCTTGATCACACACTTTGCACTTAAATTTTTTAAAACACCGATATGCCAAATATCCGACAAAGTATACTATTGCACATTGTTCATATTCTGTTCTACTTAGGTTATTTTCATTATCACTGTCACTATCACTATGAGTACTCTCAATGTCTATATCTAAATCTGTGGTATTTATTATAACTTCATTATTGTCACAGCCTGTTTCTGTATGTTGCGAAGATTCAGTACGAGATGAAGTATTGATATGAATGATTTCATCATCATCAATTTCGCAGTTGCCTGTTCCTACCGGTTTTAAAATTCTTATATGCATGCTTTGCTGTAAAGCCTGTCGGAATTGTTTTGCTGTGGGGTTTGCATTATATCCACCTCTATTTCTAATGACTGAAAATAAATTTTCGAGGCAGTCTTGTTGCAATCTGTTCGTCAAAAGGAAAATGTAATTATCTTCTTTTACATCGGCAAATAAACTTAAAATTCCATTAATTGTTTGTTTTAAACCATTTAGACAATAAATATTTCGTCTTTCCTGCCCATCTTTGGTGTATGCTTTACAATTTTCAAAAAACTGTTTACCTTCCTCTAGTGTTTTCTTAACTAATTTATTTTTCTCTGATAATGCAGAACGGAAAGGGTTCGAATCATTTAAAATGCGGCTATTTAAAGAATCAAATATGTCATTCATTTTTGTAATAAAGGTAGCGGTGTTAATAGCTGAATTAGATTTAAGACTTCCGGTTTGTATTCCTGTTTGTATTGCAGCTGCCATTGTTTTGCTAAAAATTTGTACTGCTAATTTAACAGACATGCGATCAAATGTGTTTGGAAATATATGTCGGTTAGTTATTTTACATAATATTCTTGCTCCCTCACATTGTGTGTCAATATTGTAAATATCACGGATATCATTCCATGACACCCTTTGCCCATTCATGAAAATGTCTGTGGATAATAATATGTTTCTAACGGATTTTATTAGGTGAGGTGTATCATATATGGCATAAATTTTTTTATCATTTTGCACGAAATATGGCTCTTCTGTGGAAACTCCCAATTTTGAATAGCACGACCGGTTATTTGCACCTTGATCGCAAATAATAATTCTAATATTGATTCCGATATCCTGGCATTTTTTTATATTTCGTTGTAGTAATTCTACCAAATGATTCGCTTTTATTGGACCAGATGTGAAATAATAGGAAATCGGCATTTTCCAGTTTCGAAATAGCCCGCGTACCATGAAAACTACGGCATGACTAGAAATTTTTTCCGTTCGTCCTAAATGGCCCATATCTTCATACCCTTCGACTAAATCTTGTTTCTGGTCAAACTCCAAAGATTTTTTTATGCTCATTTCATCGAACATTAAAACACATTCGCGTTCGGCATTATCCATAACAGAAATTCTCTGCTCTAACATTTTAAATAAAGTTGTTTCCACACCGGTGTTTAAATGAAAAAACATTAACCATTGTCGTATTGTTCTTGGTGCAGGTAGCGTAAGTTTTGATTTCTCACGCATAAATTTATATAGTGAGGGTGATTTGAAAAAATATGATAGAGCTAACTGTTTTTCTTTCTCCGTCCATTTTGTGCGATTTTTGTGTCCTACTTGCATATTAATAAATGTTTGCACGTCTGTGGATTTATTTTTCAAATTAGAATGTATTTTGCATACTCCCTTTGCATATTTTCTACGCAATCTTAAATTTTGCACTCGTTTTGCTGGCCGCAAAACAGTCCCGTATATTGGCCATATACGGGACTGTTTTTTCAATTTTTGTTTGAGAATTTTTTTTTGGGGGGTGTCCTCTAATTTTGTAGGAGTGGAAAGTAAGTTGTCGATATTAGGTACAGGTGATGAAAACGGAAGTTGGCGTTTTGTTTTTTTTGTGGGTGTAATATAATGCACTTCATTTAATTTTTCATTAGCAGTGCACTCATCTTGTCCCGACACTATTTTATTTTTATTGGCATACACATTCCGAACAGGTAACACATGCAACTCTGGCGAAGGGTTTTTTTGAAAAAAATTCTCGGGTACTGAATGTTTTACTAGTCTTTTTCTTAACTGACTTGAGCCCGAAAGAATTAACTCAGGTTTAAAATGAATTTCGCACATTAATTTAGTTGCTAATTGTTTCTCAGTTAAATTAATTAAGTCAATATTACCACTGTTTTCAATCCACATATTAAGACGTTTTGTATCTGATACTGGAAATTTAAAAAAAGTTATATTTTGCGCTTCCTTTTTATTGTTGCAACAATTTTTGTAAACACAAGCCATTTTTTCTATTATAAATTTAAATCTCAACACTACAAATTATTAGAAAAGTTCGACGGTACGACGTTCAAAAATACACATAATTGTGTCTTCTATAGTGGGAGGGATTATAAGGCCCGACTCCAAACGAGTTGACTCGAGTGTATCCGAATAGAAGGAATAGAAATACCGCCCGACGCAGCCACACAGTCCGTCGCTTCTTAGTACGTTAAAAATAATGAAATATTCTGAGATGGCAGCACGACACATAGCAGTGTACTCGTTACACTAATGCTCGTAAGGTTGCCAATCTTCCAAGGTATTATTTAATCAATGCTATTAGTTATAGTAGTATAGTATATATTTATTCTTGCCTTTCGGCCTAGAATCTACATAATATTTTACATAG